>CANTUQ010000058.1:17720000-17928436 GCA_947683425.1 Excoecaria cochinchinensis
GTCAATTCATGGCTTCTCCACATCATCTACATTTGGCAGCTGTGAACAGAATCATATGCTATCTCCCGAGTACTTCCAATCGTGGCCT
This sequence comes from Excoecaria cochinchinensis, assembly GCA_947683425.1. Lineage (NCBI taxonomy): Eukaryota > Viridiplantae > Streptophyta > Magnoliopsida > Malpighiales > Euphorbiaceae > Excoecaria > Excoecaria cochinchinensis. The sequence continues at coordinate 17,720,089 of CANTUQ010000058.1, forward strand.
CTTTTTTCCATGTGGTTCATCACTTCAACTTGTAATTTACAATGATGTTGATTGGGCTAGTTGTCTTGGTACGTGGCGTTCTGCTACTGGATGGTGTGTATACTTGGGTGATGCATTGATTTCTTGGAAATGTAAGAAACAAGAACGCGTTTCCAAATCCTCAATTGAACGCATTTTAATCACTGGAACTGATTTTGCTGGAATTAAACAACTTAAAGCTTCTCTTCATACTTCTTTTCATATGAAAGATCTTGGCTCCCTTTCCTATTTTTTGAGGTTGGAAATTCACAGGAGTAGCAAAGGTATTTTTGTGAATCAACAGAAGTATCTAAGCGACATAATTCAATTAGCAAGTGTAGAAACTCAATGTATTTCTTACTTTGTATTAACATGTTAAGATGAATATATACACGGTACAAGGAAGGCTAAGTCAACAATGTTCCTTAATTTACTCCTAACTTTACTCCTTAATTTATTTCTAACTTTGCAGCTAACCAGAACATATTCACACTAATTATATTCACACTAACACTCCCCCTCAAGCTGGAGCATAGATATCAATCATGCCCAGCTTGTTACAAATATAATTAACCCGACTTCCAGGTAATGCCTTGGTGAACACATCAGCTAACTGGCTCCCTGTCTTGACGTGTGAAGTTGAGATTGATCCATCTTCTAGCTTTTCCCGAGTAAAATGACAGTCGACTTCTATATGTTTGGTTCTCTCATGAAAAACAGGATTATTTGCAATATGAATAGCTGCTTGATTATCACACCATAGGCTCATTGGTTTAGATTGAACAAATCCAATTTCGCCCAGTAAATGACGTAGCCATATAAGTTCGCAGGTAGTCTGTGCCATAGCCCTATATTCGAATTCTGCACTTGATCGGGATACAACACTCTGTTTCTTACTCTTCCAAGAAATAAGATTACCCCCAACAAAAACACAATAACCGGTGGTAGAACGTCTATCTGAAAGGTCTCCTGCATAGTCTGCATCTGTAAAGCCTTCTATAGTATGGTGACCATGATTTCGATATAAGATGCCGCGTCCTGGCGCACCTTTTAGATATTTCAAAATATGAATAACAGCATCCCAATGTGAGGTTCTAGGAGATGACATGAACTGACTAACAACACTTACTGGAAAGGCAATATCAGGACGGGTGATAGTCAGGTAGTTCAATTTTCCCACAACCTTCCTATACTTTTCAGGATTCTCGAGTAAGTCTCCATCTTCAGCTTTCAGCTTCACATTTGGTATCATAGGCGCATCACATGCCTTTGCCTCAATGAAACCAGCATCATCTAATAAATCTAGACAATATTTTCTTTGAGATAGATAGATCCCCTTATGACTTCGAAAAACTTCAATCCCTAAGAAATATTTCAATGGTCCTAGATCCTTTGTTCGGAAGCGACTCCCAAGGAACGTTTTCAACCTTGTTATCCCAGCTTCATCATTTCCAGTAATCACTATATCATCCACATACACAACCAGCAAAATGCACCCAGAACTAGATGATGTAAAGAAGACGGAGTGATCATATGCACTTCTTCTTAAGCCAAACTCAATCACAGATGTACTAAATCTCCCAAACCAAGCACGAGGAGATTGCTTTAAACCGTAAAGAGATTTTCTTAATTTGCATACTTTCCCTAACTCCCCCTGAGCAACAAATCCAGGTGGTTGCTCCATGTAAACCTCTTCGTGTAAGTCCCCATGTAAGAATGCATTCTTTACATCAAGCTGATGAAGTGTCCAACTGTAAGTAGCAGCCAAGGAAGTAAATAGACGAACAGAAGAAAGTTTGGCAACAGGGGAAAAGGTCTCCAAATAGTCCACACCATACGTCTGAGCATAGCCCTTAGCAACCAATCGAGCTTTCAATCGAGCACAAGAACCATCAGGATTCATTTTAACAGTGAACACCCATTTACAACCAATAGCCTTTTTCTGGGGAGGTAAAGACACAAGATCCCAAGTATTATTCTGCTCTAAGGCCATCATCTCTTCTTTCATTGCTGTTTGCCAACCAGCATGATCTAATGCTTCAGAAAGGGTCTTGGGAACAACAATAGAGTCTAAGGAAGCTACAAAAGACTTGGAAGAAGAGGATAAATCATGGTAAGATACAAAAGAAGAAATAGGGTAAGTACATGTGCGTTTACCTTTGCGAAGTGCTATAGGAAGATCAAGGCTGGTATCTGGCGGCGAGGAGGGATCTGAAGATGAAACAGGGGGTGTGGTGCTTGTGTCCTGGCTGATAGGAGGTGCCTCAATAGAGTGGTGCACACGTCGAGAATACACTTGGTGAATAACAGGCCGAGGTGGAGGAGATTCTACCTGCTCACTGATAGTATAAACAAGAAAATCATCATTCGAATCGCTAGTGTGCGAAGGAGAGGATATCGGGGAACCAAAGAAGGATGTATTCTCAAAAAATGTAACATCAGCAGATACCAAGTAACGGCCCAAAGAAGGAGAATAACAACGATAACCTTTTTGGTCACGAGGGTATCCCAAAAAGACACACTTAAGGGATTTTGGATCTAGTTTCGACATGTGGGGTCGCATGTCTTGAACAAAACAAGTACACCCAAAAATTCGTGGAGCAAGAGGAAATAGTGTAGATGAAGGAAAAAGAAGAGAATATGGAATCTGACCGTCAAGAACAGAAGATGGCATTCTGTTGATTAGAAAACAGGCAGTGGAGACAGCATCTACCCAGAAAGCTTTAGGAACCTGCATATGGAACATCAGTGCTCGGGCAACTTCTAACAAGTGGCGATTTTTTCGCTCAGCTACGCCATTTTGCGGAGGGGTGACAATACATGAGGACTGATGAATAATACCATGCTGAGAGAGATAAGATTTAAAAGAATGCGAAACATACTCTTTAGCATTATCACTTCTCAAAATACAGATAGATTTGTTGAATTGAGTTTTAATTTCAGCATGAAAAGCACAAAATATAGTAAACAAGTCAGATCGAGATTTCATAGGATAAAGCCAAGTAACACGAGAATAATCATCTATAAATGTCACAAAATAACGAAAACCGAATTGGGATAAGACCGGACATGGTCCCCATACATCAGTATGAACCAAGAAAAAAGAAGACTCAACACGTTTATTTATTCTAGGAGAATAAGATACTCTATGGTGTTTAGCAAATTGACAAGCATCACACTCTAAAGTAGATTCTCGTTTAAGACTAGGACACACTTTTTGTAAAATTGAAAGAGGAGGATGACCAAAACGACAATGAAGTTGCAAGAGGGAAGATGAGCTTGTGCAGGCAATCGATCGAGGCACTAACTCTTGAGTTGATTCAAGCGCATACAAGCCATTTACCAAACACCCTTTACCAAGAACCTGCTTCGTCTTGAGATCCTGAAAAAGACAATAATTGGGATAGAAAATAACACAACAGTCAAGGCTTTGGGTAATTTGGCTAACTGATAATAAATTAAACGGAAATGATGATAAACATAAAACAGATGATAAAGGGAGAGACTTTGTAGGATTTGCTGTCCCACGCCCAATTACAGAAGCAGTAGATCCGTTGGCTAAAGTAACACAAGGTAGATTAACAATAGACTTGAAAGAAGAGAGAGTACCTGTGGTTCCCGTCATATGATCAGTGGCACCTGAATCAATGACCCAACTATGGGATGAGGCTGAAAGACATGCAGTAGGATTACCTGTATTAGCCAAGGCTGATGTCTCGGAGGATGACGGCTGGGAATCATAAATGGCAGTTAACCGAGCATATTCATCCGCTGAAATAGTGACCGAAGATGAGGATGATTGTGGAAGTGGTAGGATGCCATCCTGAGTAGCTACATTCGCAAACCTTTTATTCATCTGACCTGAATTTTTAGGAGGCTTGCCATTCAATTTCCAACAATACTTCTTAACATGTCCCTCACCTCCACAATAATAACATGTACGTAAGTTGCCACTGTTTCTAGCAGCAGAACCACTGTGAATGCTACTCGAAGCATTACTAACCAATGCCACTGTGTCATTGGGCACCGTACCAGAAGGCAGATTGCCATCTTTACAAACTCGAAGCAAGCGAGCATAAACTTCAGTAAAAGAAGGAAGAGACTCACTAGTTAGCAATTGTGTACGTACCACATCGTATTCAGAACCCAACCCAGCTAAGAAACATTGTACAACAATCTGCTCTTCTTGTTCTTGCATTTGTTTAATGTCAGCAACAATAGGAAACATAGCTCGCTTTTCTTCAAATGCTTGTTTTACTTCAGTATAATATTGAAACAGCGAACGACCTCTTTGTTCCGCTCGATAAATCTTTAGTAATAAATCATGAACTCGAGACATATCTTGTTTGCAAGCATACAAAAATTCCAAATATTCCCATAGTTCTTTTACATTTTCACAATGATTCACAACATCATCAACAGTAGGATCCAAGGTATTTTGGATTTGATTAAACAATTTATAATCTTCCATTAACCATTTCTTTCGATTAACGGCATCGTCCTTAGGCGGTGGTTTACTAGTTAAATGATCCTCCAAATCTACACTACTCACAAACCTACGAATAGTTCTTTTCCATTGTGCATAATTGCTACTTCCAGTCAACTTCCTATCAGTAATTTTGGACGAACCCAACATAATTTCAGTAACTGTCTTCTTATCACTATTCTCAGCCATTTAAAGCAGTTCCAAATAAACACAGCAAACAATGTGAAATTCAAGACGACACTGAATTTCCAACACAAGTAGGTACTCACCCTTCTCAACTGAAGCAGAAAATAAACAAGATAAAGACAGTATAGAACCTGTTGGAGCAGAATTTCAGGACAAATTAAGGCCAAAAGACCTTGCCAAACAGAAATAGAAGTGAGTGTACGTGAGAGCAAGAGAGAAGCAGAACCCACACCAAGAAACAGAGTGCACGTGAGAGGCAGGAACACCGTTTGAGAAGAGAGAGGCTGTCGGAGATACCAGATGAGCAAACCGACCCTACGGTCTCGTCGGAGATGCCCAGGCGACGCCGGAGACGAAATCGGAGAGCCGTCTGACAAACCACGCGCCTCCACTCGCCGGCGTGTGAGAAAGCAGTGACTTCTTTGATCGGCGCGTGAGATTCAATCGCCGGTCGGATGGTCACCGGAAAGCGTGGAGAGGTCGGAATGATGGAGGCGCTCCTTCCTGTGGTGGCGGTGAGGCAAGAAAATGACCACAAGCCGGTGACCCAAGAAGAACAGTTACTGTACCAGCAACCCAGAAACGAAGAAAAACAGCTAATTCAGAAGCTCTACCAAGCTCTGATACCATGTAGAAACTCAATGTATTTCTTACTTTGTATTAACATGTTAACATGAATATATACACGGTACAAGGAAGGCTAAGTCAACAATGTTCCTTAATTTACTCCTAACTTTACTCCTTAATTTATTTCTAACTTTGCAGCTAACCATAACATATTCACACTAATTATATTCACACTAACAGCAAGCTTACAAAACTCAACTCCAACTAATACACCGATGGAAGTTAATGTTAAATATCGTAAAGATGAAGGTGACCCCCTATCTGATCCTACATTATATCGACGTCTAGTTGAGAGTTTAGTTTACTTAACAATCACTAAGCCAGATATATCATTTGCAGTCCACTTGGTGAGTCAATTCATGGCTTCTCCACGTCATCTACATTTGGCAACTATGAACATAATCATTTGCTATCTCCTGGGTACTTCCAATTGTGGCCTCTTTTTTTCATCTGTTTCATCACTTCAACTTGTAGCTTACAATGATGCTGATTGGGCTAATTGTCTTGATCCGTGGCGTTCTACTACTGGATGGTGTGTATACTTGGGCGATGCATTGATCTCTTGGAAATGTAAGAAACAAGAACGCGTTTCCAAATCCTCAACTGAAGCGGAAGATCGTGCAATGTCTGTAACATGTTCTAAAATTACTTGGTTACGTGGTTTACTTTCTGAATTGGGTTATCCACAATCTAATCCTACTGATCTACATGCTAACAACACCACTGCCATTCAAATTGTGGCAAATCTAGTTTACCATGAACGTACCAAGCATATTGAGGTTGATTGTCATTCAATTCAAGAAGCATTCGATAATGGTGTTATTACGCTTCCTCACATATCTATAGATCAACAAATTGCTGACATTCTAACCAGGCCTCTCACGCTTGCTCGACATCAGTTTTTTGTAAACAAATTGATGCTACTTGACTTACCAGCATCAATTTGAGGGGAGGTGTCAATAATAGCTGTATTTCTGTATGTAATTGATGATAGCTGTATATTTTTAAGATATAATTTGTTGTAATTAAGAGATATAATTTGTTGTTATTGAGTATGTAACTGACTGCTGAAAATTAGGGATATGATTTGCTGTAATTGAGGCATTTGGTCTGTTGTATCTGTTGTAACAATTCTTTTTAAAGAAAGAGAAAGCTCAGATGATGGGTATCAAAACTTTCACACAAAAGTTCTGTTTTATTCTGTTTTGTTATATCCAAGTTAGATTTTCTTAATTTTCTTGCTGAAGTCATTTATTATGGAGATTGACATAGTTTACTGAATCTCCTCTCGATGTCAGTTCCTGATTAAAATTCTTGGTGTCATTTATGAACTAAGTTTCACAAAATGCTTTGTTACTCTTCTATGCTTTTATTCTTCATTTATAGATTTGATGACAAATAACATATGCCCATGCATTCCGCATTCTTTGTTGCTTGTGCACTCCTCTTTTTTGCTTCATGGAGATTTGCTCTAATAGTTATCAGGTTGAAAAACTTACAATTGCAGAATGCTAAACATATTAATTCTTCTTATAATTATAATGTCCTAGGTCGTTTTTTCCCTTACAAAACATTAAGTAATCATCTCAATGACCTTATGTGTAGGTTCTACCCATACCATTATGCACCATTTGCTTCAGATTTTTACGGTCTTGATGAGTTTGAAATTCAGTTTACACTTGCTGTTCTTATTACCATATAGCATCAAAAGGGACTTCCAAATTGGAGAAAAGCTCTTCAATCATAATTATTTGAAAATATTTGTGATAAGATAAAACAATAAATACATTGACCTACCATGCTATATATAGGTAAGGTAATATTCAATCAAGATACTATGATGCCAAGACGATGCTAGAAGATAATGGTCCAAGAATGAAATGTCATGCTTTGTCTATATTTGCCAAATTTCATATTCCCAAATGCTACAAGATATTTTTGATTACAAATAGAACTAAAAGCATATATAGTTATTGCAACCGAATGAAGAAGCAAATAGCCATCAACTAAGCAGATTACATACTTGCCCACATAGAATCGAGACAACCACAAAAGTTGAAAAGGATCAATCGTTTTGTAACGATGATCAATGGCGTGAAAAAACAATTAATTAACAATAAAATGAAAACGTGTTAGTAATACATCAAATAGAAATGATGAAAAAGGTTGAGATTATTGACATTAATTTACGTTTTTTAGTTGGGATCACTTGGGTTTAATATCTGGATTTCCCTAACTTGAGATATATTTTTCATCAACAGAAAGCAATTCTCGTGTTAAATGGGTTATTCGGGTCGGACCTCGAAAATTTCGTGTTGATCGGTTTGCACCAAGTTAAGTTAGGATCAGGTCGGTTAAAAGATATGCCTATATTTTGAGTCTCGGCTTGTTCTAGTTCAAAAAGCTTCAAGCACAAAAAAACACATTCATACATCGAGAAGAGGATAATAGGCTGAAAATTCATATGCATTTTTCCAGTTCAAAATCACAGTTAACTATATAATCCATATTCTTTTTGTTTCAATTGATTCGCAATGTAGGCTTCAGATAAAAAATCACATTCTTTAGAAACAAAATTAAATAAAACTACCCCGCCCCGCAGCGCCGATCCGGCCCCCTAGCAAGGCCCTATCCCTATCCTACCCTGCCCCTCCGCTCCGACCTGGCCTCCTTGCTAGCCCCGAGCCCTACCCTGCCCCCCCGCCTCCTTGCCAGGCCCGAGCCCTATCCTACCCCCCGCTCCGACTCGCCCCCCGGCCAAGCCAGAGCCCTATCCTACCCCGTCCCCCAGGCCAGAGCCCTATCCTACCCCGTCCCCCAGGTCAGAGCTCTATCCTACCCCGTCCCCCAGGCCAGAGCCCTATCCTACCCCGTCCCCCAGGCCAGAGCCCTATCCTACCCCGTCCCTCGCTCCGACCCGCCCCCCTGGCCAGGCACGAGCCCTATACTACCCCCTCCCCGCCCCCCCAAGCCCGAACCCTATCCTACCCCCCGTTCTAACCCGGTCCCCTGGCCAGGCCAGAGCCCTATCCTACCCCCCGCTCCGACTCGGGCCCCTGGTCAGGCCAGAGCCCTATCCTAACACGAAGTAACGGTGACACTTCATCCATGTCAGCAGTCAATTAACGGCTAAATAGTAAAAAATAACAGAAAATATCCCGCTATATCCATGTTAGCGGTCAATATACGGCTAAATGGTAAAAAATAACAGGAAGTAACGGTGACACGTGTCCCACTTCATCCATGTCAGCGGTCAATTAACAGCTAAATAGTAATAAATAATAGGAAGTAACGGTGGGGAGCAAAATCTCCCATTTTATAAACGTTAGGGCAAATTTGCTCCAAAATAAATTTAGAAGCAAATTTGCACATTAAAAGAAACGTTAGGGAAAAAATGCACTTTTAGCCCAAAAAGAAACAGCAACGCACACAAATTTAGCTCCTGGATCGTGGACACCCATCCTTCTCCAAAAAAAGAAGCTGGTGAGGTTGGCCACAAATGTATATGTCTGAGATTTCAACAGCATCAATTCCATGTAAGTCGAAGCTTTATGTTCTTCCAGGTTTGTGTCCTTAATAGAGGTAGTTTCAGGAGAAAATAAGTTTTACAATCTCTCTGTATGTTAATTGGAATGGCACTAGATTCTTTTGGCTTTTGTCACTTATATGGCCTACATTACCGGTGAAGCCAAAATTTTGGTGTTATTAAATTACTTGAGAGCCCCTTCCTTCAATCGGAAAATTGGTTTTGCTATTGACATTATAAACTTGGGAACTGTAATTGATTGAAACAAATAAGATTTCTATTAGCCTCGCCGCCCAAATGTTCATTACCTGTTAAGCACTAGCAGAATGAGTTGAAGGCTTTTATGGAGTTGACATTTGGGTTCTTTGGGAGGATGGACAGTAGTCTGCACCTCTATAATGATTTATATGTGGTTGAGCGCACAGTTGCATGTTTTTTAATAGTGTTTGTGCATGATATGGACCTCTGCAAGTGATTTGGGTACCTTCTTGGGTATAAAATTACACCAAGGCAACCCAACTGTTTTTGAGTTTCTTTTAGCAACAATAACCAAAATTTTTAGTTTAGTAGTTCAAATGAGCTGCCTCATATGATCAAGGTGCTGAACAAGAGTTAATGCCAATTCTTTCATTCTCTCTCTAGATCACTCTTTGAAAGTTTAAAGGTAGACTTGGAGATGATAAATATGGGCCTTTTGCTTCATTTCTTTGTTTAGGGATACCACTGTAATGTTAAAAAACTCTCCTTATATGTGGTCATAAAAGATATATCCCTGTATATGTTTTATACTTCAGTTTACACTTGCTGAAGTTGAGGTTATTTTGTAGGCAGTTCTTTAATGCTTTTCTTACTCTGGGAGTTTTCTTCGTTTTGCTCTTTTATTGTAGTTTTAATTTGTCTTTTTCATATTAATCTCTTGGCAGATCCAGAGAAGTGTGTGTGTGGTATAACAGGTCTGCCTGCCAAGTAAGTGATCGCTCTCTTTTTTTTCTTCCATATTGGTGGTTGCTAATTGCGTGATTGAAAAAATATCACTTTATAATATCAGATCCTTGCAATTGTTTTTAACTAACCAAGATGATATCTTAGAAGCAACTATTGTTTTTGAGTAGGTCTTTTGGGTTGTTACTGTCGTTGAATTTGATTTCTCATGAATGTTAATCAACCTAATAATAATAGCTTGAGTTCAGAGGGTTAATTAACTCTTTCTTATGGTTGGTGATGTGAGTGTTTGAACATTCCGCACCTGCATTCTACCTTGGTAAGTTCAATGCTTTTAACTACTTGGCCATTCCTTTTGAGGGGCATGTCTGTTATGGTAGGCAAAAAGCTTCCGGTGGCTATCTATTGAATGGAAGTGTGTAGGAGGACATGTACTGCTAAAAGCAAAAAGTTACGAGAGGTCAATCAGCCTCTTTTTTTTCCGTCTTACCAAAGAACCTATTAATTAATTTGTGCATTTGCTTTTGATTCAAAATTTTAAAAATAAAAATTGCCTTTTTCAAGTATTATTTATAACTGACTTGTCTAATGCATATCAACAAGTAAGATGCATATAACCATGGGATAGTTTTAAAAATAGTTATTTTATCAAGGAAAAATGCATTATAGGGTACGTGAACTTGAACTTTTTTCTACGTTTAAGTGTTTATATTTTCAAAAGTTGATATTGGATCTATATATATTTTTTTATCACTCATATTAAGTACAAGGATTAGCAGAATTAAAAAAGTGATTAACTTAAAATCACTTTGGGATTAACCAAAATTTAAAAAAGTAGAAGAAATATACAGTTATTTCAAACATAGAAAATGTGATTAGTTTGTTTTTTCTTCAATTTGTTATGTCTTAGTGGATCTCACATTCATTTTATGTTGATCTCATGCGAGATCAACATAACATGCATTTTATTTTCGTCTATTTCATCTAAATTGAAGTTAATATGAGAAATTTGAAAGGTACAAGAAACCAATTTCAATTTTTGAAAGTAAAAAAAATTAAAGTTCACATACCCAAAATGTTTTTTCCCTTTTATTTAAATATTTTGGATAATTGGGTTGGTTTGAAAGTAATTGAAAATCTAGGCAATATTGACTTTATGAAATACCGTTATCACTATCATGCAAGTTTTTTGTTGAACTCAAAGAACAAAATAAACTTTTTTATCTGAAACCCATTAATTGATGCATGTGATAATGATATTGCTATATCATGCAAGTTACGGGATCATTGATCACGCCTGATAGCGACATTCATAGCATCAACATCACTTGTGTTGGTTAGAAAAATAAATATTTTCAATATTTTACATTTACATAGTGTTAAATTTTGAGTTGATGACTTTTTTAATTTCCTTTCAAGAAAAGAACGAATTCTTGTACACCCAAATAAATTATTTAGTTTTATTTTATGCAAGTTTTGTTTTTTTGTTACTTTTTTTACAAATATTTACATTTATTCTTACTCTTTTTTGGAATATTTTTTAATAACATAAATAACACATACACCAAAGAAATTATAGCATTACATAAATTAAGTAAAATTTCTCTCAAAAAATTGTTTGATCATCTATATAGTTCTTATTTATTTTGTTTTGGTTTTTGATCATCTATAGCTATTATTTTCATATATTATCAACCACATAAGTTAACTTTAAAATTTCGCTTAGTACTCTGAATTTGCAACCTTGTTTCTTCTTTAACAAAATTGAGTAGATTAGCACCTTAATTTATAGATTTAGGTAACAAAATTAGAATTTAGATATATACGTAATAAATCAAAATTCAATATCTTAAATTACCTTTTCTTGACGAAGATAATTGTTACTTAAATACAAAATGTGAGTACAAGTAGTATGGCAAATAATTTAGAGAATGGGTGAGATGAGAGAGAAAAAGTTGCTGAATGTTAAATGGAAGAAACACAATGCTTGCTTCTCATTTTATAAGTAGAATTACTACTGTGTTTACATTATTGTCGGTTTGAATAATTCTGATAGGAATCTACAATGTGGGTTTGACTTGAATGATACTGATAATGGTAATATTGGTATCACGTGTGTCGGGCAGAGGCTAACATGTGTGATACCTCCTATAAAGTTATTATCGCTATCATGCAATATGTTTTAAAAAATGGAATAACCTGAGACATGCATGAAACCAATGGTCAGAGCATTGGTTTTGTGCAAAAAACAACCCTTTTTTTCCAAATTGTTTTAGAATAACATCATTTCTCATAGGGTTGTGTAGAACCAAACTGGAACCAAAAACCAAACCGAACAAACTTTGGTTTGCTCAGTTCGGTTTTTGGTTCCGAATCGAAATTAAACTTCGGGTAGCAACGGAGACCGCACGAGGGAGGGAGGTAGCGTGGGGGCGAGCACCGGCAGGGATCAGATCTACCGGGAGAGGGAGGGAGAGAGAGAGATGGGAAAAGAGAGAGAGAGAGAAAGGGGGGGAGAGAGAGAGAAAGGGACGGCGGCAGGGGTAACGCGGCGAGCTCCGATCGGCGATACAAGAAGTAGAGGAGAGAGAGAATGAGAGAGACTAAAAGTGATAGAATGAGAGTGGTATTTTTATTTTCATTTGGTACAGGAAACCGATTGGACCGTACCGAACCGATCGAAATTGTTTTGGTCTATTCGGTCCTAATAATTTCGGTCTGTGATTTAGTTCTAAAATTATTAAAGTTTGATTTTCGGTTTGTTTGGTTCGGTCCAAAATTGAACTGAACCGACCATTTGAACACCCATAATTTCTTAAATTATTTATTAAAATTATTTTTCAAAATAAAAATCCCAATAACCAACATGGAATTGAGTGATTTCTTGCTGGGCAAACCTTTGACATTGCTCTGCAGGCACATTAATGAAATTGTAGACACTAAAATGCCAAGTAACCTTTGAATGTTGTGGGCCTTGTTTATTGCTAATTGAATCTGTGCTGGCAACATGTTGAATTGTGCCATTGTGTTTAATTTGTGAATTAATGTTGTAGGTATTGTGACCCAAAACAAGGGCTACCTTACGCGACAAAGGAGGCTTTTAAAATTATTCTTTCTCGTTGGTCTTTCCCCAGCCAGAAGCAGAAAGATGTAACGGTAGAGCTCAGTTAATATCTAGTAATAGGTTGCCACCTGATACTTCAACACTGTCTTCATTAGTGTTTTTTGGGGCATATCAGTTTTAATGGGAAAAGATGTCAATGATAGGATGTATGTAACTGATGATAGCTGTACATTTATGGGATAGAATCTGCTGAAATTAAGAGATATGGTTTGTTGTTATTGAGTATGTAACTGACTGTTGAAAATAAGGGAAATGATTTGCTGTAATTGAGGCATTTGATCTGTTGTATCTGTTGTAAAAATTCTTTTTAAAGAAAGAGAAAGTTCAGATGATGGACATCAAAACTTTCACACAAAAGTTCTGTTTTGTTACTAGACATATTATGCGTTGAACTATGGGTATTCAAATACTTCATGCATATTATGTTCTCAAATTCTTCGTGTGCAATAGTTTATATATTTACTTTGGGAGGGGAATGAGTGCATCAATTGTTGATTAAAATCGTGTTTTGCTGGAAGTATAGCTATAGGTTGGATGTGACATTGCTAAACTTTTAGCAATGCTTCGATGGCATGTTGCTCGCATACATCGCATTGTACTCTTGTTTTGGATTTGTCATTGTCCCTGAAGAAACTTCAGAAAACGTTAATACTGACATTTTCTCTTGGGTAATTTATAGTTTTATGATTGAATATAACATGACAAAGAGGGATATGGGAGCTCTGTTTGATTCCCTGAGTGGGAAAGGATTCTCGGGTAGGAGGAAGCGATCTTCGATTTCAAGTAGATTCAAAGTGCAAAATTTCTGATGTGTCTCAATTTGGCAAGACACCTTGTACGCCTAGAAATATTCATTATTAAACAAACCGGTATTATTGAATTTTTTTTTTAATTTTAATTTGAGTTTATTTCAAATAAACTTCATATTATTTTTTTTGTATTAAAAATTGTAGCAAAGAAAGTGTTATATTTATTTAGAAATGATATTAACAGATATGTTTTAAATACCCCTTGAGCCCCTGCCTTATCCAAGCACACCTCAACCAGGTGCTCAAATTGCTCGCTTAAGCGCTACACTACTTGGCCCGACCTAGGCCTTACTTCACCAGACTGGCTGTGGTTCGAGCTCTACCCAACCTTGTTTTGCCTATACTCTGTCCACACCAAGCCTGTGCCCTACCTAATCTTCCCCACCCTACCCTAGATTGGCCCGGACTCGAAACTTATTCTATCCAACCCCCACCCAAAATAGGCTCTGTAGCTCTGCCCGAGCCTTGCCCACACCAAGCTCTTCTTATTACTACGACGAAGAGGAATTATTGCTAGCATCATGCTCTTCTTATTACCATATAGCATCAAAAGGGACTTCCAAATTGGAGAAAAGCTCTTCAATCATAATTATTTGAAAATATTTGTGATAAGATAAAACAATAAATACATTGACCTACCATGCTATATATATAAGTAAGGTAACATTGAATCAAGATACTATGACGCTAAGACGATGCTAGAAAATAATGGTCCAAGAATGAAATGTCATGTCTATAATTGCCAAAGTTCATATTCCCAAATGCTAGAAGATATTTTTGATTACAAATAGAACTAAAAGCATATATAGTTATTGCAACCGAATGAAGAAGCAAATAGCCATCAACTAAGCAGATTACATACTTGCCCACACAGAATCAAGACAACCACAAAAGTTGAAAAGGATCAATCGTTTTGTAACGATGATCAATCGCATGAAAAAACAATTAATTAACAATAAAATGAAAACATGTTAGTAATATATCAAATAGAAATGATGAAAAAGGATTGATCCTTTTTAATGGTTGAGATTATTGACATTAATTTACGTCTTTTAGTTGGGATCACGTGGGTTTAATAACTGGATTTCACTAACTTGAGATATATTTTTCCTCAAAAAAAAGCAATTTTCGTGTTAAATGGGTTGTTCGGGTCGGACCTCGAAAATTTCGTGTTGATCGGTTTGCACCAAGTTAAGTTAGGATCAGGTCGGTCGGTTGAAAGATATGCCTATATTTCGAGTCTCGGCTTGTTCTTGTTCAAAAAGCTTCAAGCACAAAAACACATTTATACATTGAAAAGAGGATAATAGGTTGAAAATTCATATGCATTTTTCAAGTTCAAAATCATAGTTAACTAAATAATCCATTTTCTTTTTGTTTCAATTGATTCACAATATAGGCTTCAGATAAAAAATCACATGCTTTAGAAATAAAATTAAATAAAACTACCTCGCCCCCCCCCTGCACCGACCCAACCCCCTGGCCAGGCCAGAGCCCTATCCTACCCCGGCTCCAACCCGGACCCCTGGCCAGGCCCGAGCCCTATCCTACCCTCGGCTCCGACCCGGCCCCCTGGCCGAGCCAGAGCCCTATCCTACCCCCGCTCCGACCCGACCCCCTGGCCAGGTCCGAGCTCTATCCTACCCCCCGACCCGGCCCCCTGGCCAGGTCCGAGCTCTATCCTACCCCCCGCTCCGACCCGGCCCCCTGCCAGGCCAGAGCCGTATCCTACCGCCCGCTCCGACCCGGCCCCCTGGCTGGGCCCAAGACCTATCCTACCTGTAACACGCCTATACCCCCGGGGAGGAATATCAGGCGCCACAAGCTAAACACACACATACGCGTACACATGCATACACAATAGCGGAAGCGATAACAATAAATAATTAGAAATAACTTGGGCCAAACAAAAAGCTCGTATAATATATATATAATAACTGTACACATTACAAAAACTTTATACATATACATCTTCAGTACATATACCATACGGTTAACATTTACATTATGATACTATGCTTCCTATGTACACAAGGCAGACTCTAGACAAACTTCAGGTCCAAACTTGTAATGCATTTTACGCATAGTTAGAGACATTTTTAGGCAAAACTCTCTTCTTAACAATTGTTCCCTAGGATGTTAACTTTCAAATGGGATAAGTTTCATGTCAATTGAATATCTATAACTTTAGATATGAATTAAACAACCTATACTGTTCTAGTAACCCGACCCAAACAGAGACGCTTTGGTTTTGATAAATTTTCGGGGTTTTAGAGCGAGAATTTGATCAAAGTCATTTCTGAGACTTTTATAGGCATAGAAGTCACGGTTCTGATGGCTCAAGAATCACTCAATTTAGAGGTCTAAAACCCTACTTATGACGAAAATATTCTATAGGGGTCATATGAAAAATGAGCAGAATTTGCCAAAACCAAACTTTATCATCATAATTATATGGTAACTCATCTAGCATCATCAACACACACTCAAATGATCATGTCTCATACTCATAAACATATATACACATATATCATAAACATCTATATACATATACCATGAAACCACTGCAAGCAATCAAAATGAACACAAGTTAGAATCACACACGATCCCAACATTAGATTGCTTGACCTCGTCTTTCTAATCAGTTCCGAGTTTCTCCTTTCCCTTGTCCCTATTATCCACAGCTTTCATGCACAATTAACCAAGAGAACATTCAAACCAAGCTCTTAACTTTGAATCAAAAACAGAAATATAGAAAGAAAAAGGAGGTCAGATCGGATAACTAAGTATACTAACCTTCTCAAGGATCAACTCTACCCTTCGCAACTCTCTCTTCAACTAACCCAAAATAAAAGGAAACGAAAAGAAAGAAAAGAGAGAGCACGGCAGACCAAAGGAAAAGAAAGCAAAAATAAGGCAAAGTAAAGGCAAGCAAAGAATGAAAAGGAAAGAAGGTGGCTGGTCAAAGCTAATCCAAAATTAACTATTCTCAATTAATGCCAATTGCCATATTAATTTCATCACTTATCTCACTAACCATAAGTTACCTTTAGCCTTGCCAAGTGTCTCCTCCCTACAATGCCATGTGTCACATTAATATAAGCACACAACTAAATCTCCTTGCCAAGTGTCCATCTCTCTTCTTACCACATGTCAAAAATCCCAATTAAACTGACTGTCCGCTAGAGGGTTCTATTGCGCTCGCAATGCTAGTCACGCTCGCGACAGCACTCTCTCACACACAATCACTCTTAAACTGGATACAATCCGACAAAAATTTAGCCAAAACTTCTAGGGCCAAATTAGGTCGTTACACTACGCCCCTTTACGACCCGGCCCCCTGGCAAGGCCCGAGCCCTATCCTACCCCCAGCTCCGACCCGAGCCCTATCCTACCCTCGCTCCGACCCGACCCCTGGCCAGGCCAGAGCCCTATCCTACCTCCCGCTCCAACTCGGCCCCCTAGCCAGGCCAGAGCCCTATCCTACCCCCCGCTTCGACCCACCACCTCGGGCCCGAGCCCTATCCTACCCACCGCTCCGACCCGGCCCCCTGGCCAGGCTAGAGCCCTATCCTACCCTCCGCTCCGACCCGGCCCCCTGGCCAGGTGCCCTATCCTACCCCCAAGCTCCGACCCGGCCCCCTGGCCAGGCCCGAGCCCTTACCCCTATCCTACCTCACCAGCTCCGACCCGGCTCCCTGTCTAGGCTCGAGCCCTAACCCCTATCCTACCCCCCGCTCCGACCCGGCCCCCTGGCCCTGAGCCCTATCTTACCCCCTTTCCGACCCGGCCAGGCCAGAGCCCAATCCTACCCCGTCCCCTGCTCCGACCCGGCCCCCTGGCCAGGCCACAGCACTATCCTACCCCGTCCTCCGCTCCGACCCGGCCCCCTGGCCAGGCCAGAGCCCTATCCTACCCCGTCTCCCATCCCCCGCTCTGACCCGACCCCTGGCCAGGCCAGAGCCCTATCCAACCCCACGTCCCCACCCGGCCCCCTGGCCAGGCCAGAGCCCTATCCTACCCCTCTCCCCGACCCGTCCCCCTGGCCAGGCCAGAGCCTTATCCTCGACCCGACCCCCTGGCCAAGCCAGAGCCCTTTCCTAACCTGTCCCGACCCTGCCCCCTAGCGAGGTTAGAGCCCTATCCTACCTTGTCCGCTGTCCCCGACCTGCCCCCTGGCCAGGCCGGAGCCTTAACCTACCCCCCGGCTCCAACCCGGCCCCCTGGCCAGCCCAGAGCCCTATCCTACCCTGTCCCCGACCCGACCCCCTAGTCAGGGCTAGAGCCCTATCTTACCCTATCCCCGACCCGACCCGACCCCCTGGCCAAGCCAGAGCCCTATCCTACCCTGTCTTGACCCGGCCCCCTAGCGAGGCTAGAGCCCTATCCTACCCTGTCCGCTGTCCCCGACCCGGCCCCCTGGCCAGGCCGGAGCCTTAACCTACCCTCCGGCTCCAACCCGGCCCCCTGGCCAGGCTCGAGTCCTATCCTACCCCTCTCCCCGACCCGGCCCCCTGGCCAGGCCAGAGCCCTATCCTACCCCGTCGAGGCCAGAGCACTATCCTACCCCGTCCCCCGCTCCGACCTGGCCCCCTGTCCTGGCTAGGCCAGAGCCCTAGGCTAGAGCCCTATCCTAACCTGTCCCCGACCCGGCCCCCTGGCCAGGCCAGAGCCCTATCCTACCCTATCACCGACCCGGCCCCCTGGCCAGGGCCAGAGCCCTATCCTATCCTACCCTTTCCCCGACCCGGCCCCCTGGCTAGGGCCAGAGCCCTATCCAACCCTGTCCCCGACCCGGCCCCTTGGCCAAGCCAGAGCCCTATCCAACCCGGCCCCCTGGCCAGAGCCCTATCCTATCTGTCCCAACCCGGCCCCCTAGCCAGGCTAGAGCCCTATCCTACCCCTCGGCTCTGACCCGGCCCCCTGACCAGGCCCGACCCTTAGCCTAACCCCTCCCCCCACGGCTCCGACCTAGCCCCCTGGCCAGGCCCGAGCCCTATCCTAACCCCACGGCTCCGACCCGGCTCTCTGGCCAGGCCCGAACCCTATCCTACCCCCCGGCTCTGACCCGGCCCCCCTAACCAGGCCCAAGCCTTAGCCTAACCCCTCCCCCCACCGCTCCGACCTAGCCCCCTGGCCAGGCCTGAGCCCTATCCTACCCCCCGGCTCCGACCCGGCTCCCTGGCCAGGCCCGAGCCTATCCTAACCCCCCAACTCCGACCCGGCTCCCTGGCCAGGCCCGAGCCCTATCCTAACCCCCCAACTCCGACCCGGCCCCCTGGCCAGGCCCGAGCCCGACCAACCCCCCAACTCCGATCCGACCCCCTGGCCAGGCCCGAGCCCTATCCTACCCTATCACCGACCCGGCCCCCTGGCCAGGGCCAGAGCCCTATCCTACCCTGTCCCCGACCCGGCCCCCTGGCTAGGGCCAGAGCCCTATCCTACCTTGTCCCCGACCCGCGGCCCCTTGGCCAAGCCAGAGCCCTATCCAACCCGGCCCCCTGGCCAGAGCCCTATCCTATCTGTCCCAACCCGGCCCCCCAGCCAGGCTAGAGCCCTATCCTACCCCTCGGCTCGGCTCTGACCCGGCCCCCTGACCAGGCCCGAGCCTTAGCCTAACCCCTCCCCCCACGGCTCCGACCTAGCCCCCTGGCCAGGCCCGAGCCCTATCCTAACCCCCCGGCTCCGACCCGGCCCCCTGGCCAGGCCCGAGCCCTATCCTCCCCGGCTCTGACCCGGCCCCCTGACCAGGCCCAAGCCTTAGCCTAACCCCTCACCCCACCGCTCCGACCTAGCCCCCTGGCCAGGCCCGAGCCCTATCCTACCCCCCGGCTCCGACCCGGCTCCCTGGCCCCGAGCCTATCCTAACCCCTTAGCCTTAGCCCTGGCCAGGCCCGAGCCCTATCCTACCCCCCGGCTCTGACCCGGCCCCCTGACCAGGCCCAAGCCTTAGCCTAACCCCTCCCCCCACCGCTCCGACCTAGCCCCCTGGCCAGGCCCGAGCCCTATCCTACCCCCCGGCTCCGACCCGGCTCCCTGGCCAGGCCCGAGCCCTATCCTAACCCCCCAACTCCGACCCGGCCCCCTGGCCAGGCCCGAGCCCTATCCTACCCCCCGGCTCTGACCCGGCTCCCTGGCCCTATCCTACCCCCCCGGTCCCCTGGCCAGGTCCGAGCCCTATCCTACCCCCCGGTCCCCTGGCCAGGTCCGAGCCCTATCCTACCCCCCGGTCCCCTGGCCAGGTCCGAGCCCTATCCTAACCCCTCCTCCGACCCGGTCCCCTGGTCAGGTCCGAGCCCTATCCTAACCCCTCCCCCCTAGCTCCGACCCGGCACCCTGGCCAGGCCCGAGCCCTATCCTACCTAAGTCCTAAACCTAAAATCTAAACACTAAACTAAAAATCTAAACACTAAACTAAAAATCTAATCAATAAGATTAAAACTAAAACTAAAATAATATCAAAAAACACATCAAAAATCAAAAATTCAATTAAACACATCATTTTTAAGCATGAATACTCCAATATTATTTAAAAAAATTGATAACACCATATTATATCATGAGCCATAGCCCTAAACTATTTCTTCGCTAAGCCCTAAACCTAAAATCTAAACCCTAAACTAAAAATCTAATCAATAAATCTTAAATATAACCTTAAAACTAAAACTAAAATAATATCATGCTAGATTTTTAAAAAATATCTTTCCAAGGAACTCATATTCAATATTGAATTTTTTTCTAAAAAATATCTTTAAAAAATATTATTGATAGAATTTTAAAAGTCTACAAAAGATAAAAAAATATTATACTGAATGCCATTTAACCTATAAAAAAACACCTCAAAAATCACAAATTCAATTAAACACATCATTTTTAAGCACGAATACTCCAATATTATTTAAAAAAATGATAACACCATATTATATCATATGCCATAGTCTAAAATTCTCAAAATTCAATTATTCATTAATTTCTAAACAAAAGTGATAAAATCCAAACAACAAAATGTGCAAGTTTGGTTAATTAGCATGAATCTCCAGCAATTCAAAATTAACAAAAATCGAATTCTAAGAACCAAATAGGAAAATCTCAACAAAGCCAAAAACAAAATCTTTTTGTTAGTTAATCTTCTGGATTATGAAAGTTCAATAACAAAAGAGATAAAAAAGATAAATTTGCGGTAATTAACTGCTCTTACAATTTTTCTCTTATACTCCTAATTCCCTTGATTTCCTCCCATGCTCTTCATGAATACAAATAAAGTTTCAATCAATGAAAAAAAAAATAGAAGTAAAAGCAGACTAAAGGAAAATGAACCAAAAAGAACAACAAAGAAAAATCACCTCGTTTGGTAAAGATCCAAATCCAAATATATTTTTGTATTAACTTTAACATCTCCATTGTTTTCTTCGTAGGGAAACAGAGAATTTTCTCGTGAAAAGTTAAAAATCCAAGATCTTTTACCTTGATAGAAGAACGATCACAGCAAGTCCAAAAATCTACATATTGCAATTTCCAATTACCTTCTCCTGCGTAGAGGCAATGGCCATGAGAGAGAAACAGGGAGAGAGAGTTTTACAGAGAGAAAGAAACTAAATGGAAGGGAGAGATTTTAATGGAGAAGAAGAGGAGACGCAGAGAAGGAAAATAAAACAAAAATACGAAGTAGAAAATCTGAAGCTGATGAAATTCGATGAAAGCAGGTCAATTAGCATAGGGCCACGAGAAAGAGCTTTTGGTGGAGAAGAAGAGTCAGAGAAGGAAAGAGAGGGGAGAAGAATGTTAGAATAGGGCCATGAGAAAGAGCTTTTGGTGGAGAAGGAAAGGGAGGGGGGACATTCGTCAATTATAAACGTTGTGCAACGGTAACTTTACAACGGTTGAATTCTGCCCTGTATCCTTTTAAAATATATTTCTCTTTCCCAGTTTATTTATTTATTTTTTTTTGCCAAATTCTATTTCAGTGAGCAACGAAAGCTAATATTTTGGAACAAAGGCTATGCTTTCTTCCGTAAATACGTAGAATTTTTTAAAAAAAGTATTTTAGAAGTTTAAAAGAATAGCAAAAAAAAGAGTAAATATGTATTAAAGCACCGTTGTCCCTAACGTTTTTTATTTTCAAATTCTGGTCTTTGATCAACTCACTCTCGCAGCTGCAGCAGAGCAGCGACTCTCGCAGCTTACTGTTCGTATTGTAACATCTGCAACTCCTCTTCACAGCTAATGCAGTAAATAGCTAATTCGCAATTCAGGTTTTAGGGTTAGAAAATGGGAATTCCAGGATTGTGTAGATGGTTGAGGTACAAATACCCACTGGCGGTGGCGAAGGTTATCGAAGAAAAACCGAGGACGGTTAATGGCGTTACGCTCCCAATCAATACTTCTCGTCCTAATCCTAACGGTATCGATTTTGGAAGAAAAACCCTTGCTTCACCCGGAAGGACTGGTACGGATGTTTTTACAATTTTCTAGTCGCGGTTTTTGCATTTTTTTTTTTGGGGATAATGTATTATTTTTCCTTTACATTGAGTTCCATTTGTTTAAAAGTTTTTATTTGACAGCCGCCTCCTGCAAGTTATGAAGAGGTTTTCGAGTCTGTTTTCATGTACATTGATAAGCTCTGCTCCATAGTCAGGCCTCGAAAATTACTATTCTTGGCAATTGGTAATTGTCTTACTTAAGTTACTAGTCCGACAATTGGAGTACTGAATGCTCAGCAGCTTCTAAAGGAATCTTCCTTTTTTATAATATATTTTCGTAAGTGTCTTATTGAGGACATTATTTATTTTATCAGGATGATGGGAGACGAAGAGACAGTTTGGGTTTGGATGTCTTGTTTGTTCATGGTTTACGTACTATGGCAGATATGATAATTTCTTTTTCAAAGCAGAACTGTCATCCTAATACATTACAAAAGATTGAGGCAAAACTCAGGTGTGGAAGTTTTCTTCATTAGATGGAAGTTGTTTTCTTCAGTAACACTTGAACATATTATTGTTTGTTGGTGATTTCCTTCATTAGCGCCATTGTTCTTATCTGATTCCATGTATATTAGATGAAAATTTATTGTGTATGAAATGCTTAATCAATTTTTTTGTTATTTCTCATGTTAAGAATTCAATCAACCAAAAATTAATACTTTTTTAAAAAATTCTTAGAGAAAGCTTCCCAATGGATAATGTGATGTGTGAATATTATTGCCATGGGTATTTCAGGATTGCATTACTGACTAGAATCTATTCTCATAATTATTCAGTGGAGGAATGAATGGATTTCTTTGCCTGCCTAACAAACCTGGGTGGCCTGAGGAAGTGTGTTCACCAATTGGTGGCATGCAGATCATTGCACATAATAAAGTCTTTGTAAGCATGAAAACCGCCTTCTGCTGGTGCTAGGAGCCTGAGCCAGATGAAGGAGCTGAAAATGTTGTTGATGAAAGGGTTAACACACTTGCCGAAGCAAACTATATCTGTTGTTGATTTTAGTTTTTCTAATAATTAAGATGATTTTTTTTTCTTATTTTTTTTAATGATTATGTTAAGGACACATCCAAAGAAACGACAAATATTCCCTGGAAAGCCATCGGCAAAGAAGAAAAAGAAGCACCTTTCGAAATTAGATAAGCCTTCCAAGGATGAAAAATCAGCTGAACCACTGCCACTGAACATCGTGATGAGCCTGATGATGTTGAAGGCGAGAGAATAGTAAGGAAATCTACAAGAACTTCAGTTATTGTTAGGCAGGCTGAGAGAGATGTAATCCGAGCAGCTTTGCAGGCAACAATGAAGGTCAGTTCTTGGTTACGAAGTCTTCTGCGTAAGTTGTGATTGTATTTTTTTGCTAATCATCTCTTTTAAGTGAGCATGAGATTCACATTCATAACATATCAAGACAGTGTGGATTCAGCAACTTCAACATTCGTTTAATTATATTAAGGAGAGGAAAATCTTAATTTATTGACTGGTATAGGAGTCTTTCAGTGGAAGAATTCCTTTAGTTTTCATTCAGTCTTTATATATGCTCTTTCAGGATCGGTCAATTTTAGTTCCAACAGCTTGATTCTGGAATTTCTAAGTTGTGAGCTGTAGAGGGTATGGAAAAGTAAATGATTTCAGTCATTATTACTGCATAACTAGAAGAATGTTTTCCTAGCAGCCGATGTTCTCAAAGTCTCTATCCAAGGAGTAGGATTGCCGGACTCTTTTCACACATATACCTGTCCCCCAAAATCTAGCCCATATGTGCAAATTCTCAGACCCATTTTACAACCGGGTTTTGTTTATTTTGCATCTATGGTGTATATAATTTCATTCTGAAGTTTTACTAAACTTTTATACATACTTATGGCAGAAATTATAAGGAGCGTAGACAATTTAGTTGAATAGTGGTTTCTCTATTTTGAACATTTGATCAAATATTTATTTATCTATTTGGCCAGCCAATAAAAAGGAAAAAGGAAGGTGAAGAGAAGAGGATGACACAAGAAGAAATGCTTCTAGAAGCAGCTCAAATAGGTTAAGGGCATGATATGTGGATTGTTTAAAATTTGAACCTGTTTTTTGTCATTTTTAGTTATCTCCTGATCACTTAATTTCATGTCGAATTTGGCCTGTTTTCCTTATGCAGAAATCATGAATTTGTGGAACTTAGAACGTGTTCTGGCAAGGGAAGAAGAAGTCAAGAAAAGAGCAATTATGCACAAAGCTGTTTACATTGGCCCACAGATACAATATTTTTCTAAATATGGTTAGTTGCTCTTTTTTCGACAAGTAAAATGAATGTTACTGTTATATCTATGACAGTGTTGTTATCAGTCTGGTTTCATGTTAGCTCTTATATATGTTTTATTCTTCAGTTTACACTTGTTGAAGTTGAGGTTATTTTGTAGGCAGTTCTTTAATGATTTTCTTACTCTAGGAGTTCTCTTAGTTTTGCTCTTTTATTGTAGTTTTACATATACCATAGTATTAAATTTTTAGTTGATGACTTTTTTTTTTTTAATTTCCTTTCAAGAAAAGAACGAATTCTTGTACACCCAAATAAATTATTTAGTTTTATTGTATGCAAGTTTTGTTTTTTATTATTTATGAGTTTTTTTCTTTTTTACAAATATTTACATTTATTCTAACTCTTTTTAAAAATATTTTCTAACATAAATAACATATACACCAAAAAAATTATAGCATTACATAAATTAAGTAAAAATTCTCTCAAAAAATTATGTGATCATCTACAGTTCTTTTTTTTTTTTTTTTTGGTCATCTATAGCTATATAAAGTTAACTTTTAAATTTCACTAAATGCGCTGAATTTGCAACCTTGTTTCTTCTTTAACAAAATTGAGTAGATTAGCACTTATAATTTATAGATTGAGGTAACAAAATTAGAATTTACATGTATACGTAATAAATCGAAATTTAATTTCCTAAAATACCTTTTCTTGATGAAGATCATTGTTAAATACAAAATGTGAGTACAAGCAGTATAGCAAATAATTTAGAGAATGGGTGAGATGAGAGAAAGAAAAAATTGCTGAATGTTAAATGGAAGAAACATAATGTTTGCATCTCATTTCATAAGTAGAAGTACTACTGTGCTTGCATTATTGCCGGTTTGAATAATTCTGATAGGCACCTACAACGTGGGTTCAACTTGCATGATACTGAAAATGGTAATATTGGTATCAAGTGTGTTAGGCAGAGGCTGACATGCTTGATACCTCTTATAAACTCATTATCGCTATCATGCAATATGTTTTAAAAAATGGAATAACCTGAGACATGTATGAAACCAATGGTCAGAGCATTGGTTTTGTGCAAAAAACAACCCTATTTTTCCAAATTGTTTTAGAATAACATCATTTCTCAAAATACTTATTAAAATTATTTTTTAAAAAACAAAATCCCAATAACCATCATGGAATTGAGTGATTTCTTGCTGGGCAGACCTTTGACATTGCTCTGCAGGCACATTAATGAATTGTAGGCACTAAAATGCCAAGCAACCTTTGAATGTTGTGGGCTACCTTTGAATGTTGTGGACCTTGCTGTTTCTTGCTAATTGAATCTTTGCTGACACATGTTGAATTGTGCCATTGTGTTTAATTTGTGAATTAATGCTGTAGGTATCATGATCCAAAACAGAGCTATCTTACGCGACAAATGAGGCTTTTAAAATTTTTCGTGAACGGTACACTCTCCCAATCTTTTTCTTTATATTATTCCATCCCTTTGTGTTTTACATCTATTGCACGATTTGTGCAGAAGTCATAGGTCTGCATTTTGGCCTCTACCTGGGAGTTTAAACAACATTACTTTCCCAACTTTTTATTTGTTAGATAAAATCGCTTGCTTATTTGAGTGCTAGTAGTTATGCATTTATTCAGTTGTGGAATGGATGGATTTCTTTGCCGGCCTAACAAACCTGGGTGGCCTGAGGAAGTGTGTTCACCAATTGATGGCATGCAGATCATTGCATATAATAAAGTCTTAGTAAGCTTGAAAACCACCTTCTGTTGGTGCTAGGAGCTTGAGCCAGATGAAGAAGCTGAGAATGTTGTTGATGAAAGGTTTAACTCTTAGCGGAAGCAAACTATATCTGTTGTTGATTTTAGGTTTTCTAATAATTAAGATGATTTTTTTTTTCTTATTGTTTTTTAATGATTATGTTAAGGACACATCCAAAGAAACGACAAATATTCCCTGGAAAGCCATCGGCAAAGAAGAAAAGGAAAAAGAAAGTCCTTCTGAAATAGCCTTCCAAGAATGAAAAATCAGCTGAACAGTCCACTGCCACTGAACATCGTGATGCGCCTAATGATGTTGAAGGCGAAAGAATAGTAAGGAAATCTACAAGAACTTCAGTTATTGTTAGGCAAGGTGAGAGAGATGCAATCTGAGCAGCTTTGCAGGCAACAATAAAGGTCAGTTCTTGGTTACAAAGTCTTCGGCGTAAGTTGTGATTGTATTTTTTTGCTAATCATCTATTTTAGGTGAGCATGATATTCACATTCATAACATATCAAGAGAGTCTGGATTCAGCAACTTCAAAATTTGTTTAATTATATTAGGGAGGAAAATTAGGAATCTTAATTTATTGACTGGTATAGGAGCCTTTGAAATGTGTCAGTGGAAGAATTCCTTTAGTTTTCATTGAGTCTTTATCTCTGCTCTTTCAGAATCGGTCAATTTTAGTTCCAACTGCTTGATTCTGGAATGTCTAAGTTGTGAGCTGTAGAGAGTATGGAAAAGCGAATGATTTCACTCATTCTTACTGCATAACTAGGAGTATGTTTTCCTAGCATCCGGTCTTCTCAAAGTCTATCCAAGGAGTAGGATTGCCAGACTCTGTTCTCACATATACCTCTCCCCCAAAATCTAGCCAAATATCTACAAATTCTCACACCCATTTTGCAACAAGGTTTTGTTTATTTTGCATCTTTGGTATGTTTAATTGATCAGAAGATTCCAGATTGACGGCTTACAGGAATCTGTTATGTCATTCATAACTTACAAGTACAAGTTTCATTTGGAGGTATGAATTGTTTCCATGATCTTAGACTAGGAACTTGTTTGCGTCACAACATAGATGTGTTATGGCTGAAGTGATGGTTTTAGGTTTGACTTAAGGCGGGGCATCAATCTGTTGAATGGGGAGATCTCCAACAATCTTTTACATGTTGGAAATAAACGATTTTTAGTGCGTAGAATATATGGAGCCATTTGGTAAACAAGCCGCATCATAAATAATTCAACTGCTTCTGATGTTCGCTCATATCTGCACCTTGTTATGTCGTTTGATTTGACATTTGTTCTGGCCAAGGGAAAAACGAATCAAATGAGGTTGTTGGCTACCAACGCTCTTTGGATTTTTATATTTTTCATCCATTTTACTGTCTTAAATATGTCTTTGTAAAGTTGTTAAATATATACAAACAAAGTTTCTATAATCCTCAATTATTGTGTATATTTTATTGTCAAGCCAGCTTAAATATTTTCATTCTGAAGTTTTGCTAAACTTTTATACATTCTTATGGCAGAAATTATAAGGAGCGTAGAAAATTTAGTTGAATAGTGGTTTCTCTATTTTGAACATTTGATTAAATATTTATTTATCTATTGGCCAGCCAATAAAAAGGAAAAACTTATGGCAGAAATTATAAGGAGCGTAGAAAATTTAGTTGAATAGTGGTTTCTCTATTTTGAACATTTGATTAAATATTTATTTATCTATTGGCCAGCCAATAAAAAGGAAAAAGGTAGGTGGAGAGAAGAGGATGACACGAGAAGAAATGCTTCTGGAAGCAGCTCCAACAGGTTAAGGGCATGATATGTGGATTGTTTAAAATTTGAACCTGTTTTTTGTCATTTGTAGTTATCTCCTGATCACTTAATTTCATGTTGAATTTGGCCTGTTATACTTATGCAGAAATCATGAATTTGAGGAACTTAGAACGTGTTCTGGCAAGGGAAGAAGAAGTCAAGAAAAGAGCAATTATGCACAAAGCTGTTTACACTAGCCCACAGATACGATATTTTTCTAAAGATGGTTAGTTGCTCTTTCTAACTATCAACTCCTTTTTGGACCAGTAAAACAAATGTTACTGTTATATCTATGACTGTTGTTATTAGTCCGGTTTCTTGTTAGCTCTTAAGTTCCTTAAAGGTTGCTCATATTTAGAATTCAGAGGAGTATCATTTCAGTCAGAGATTTCAACAGCATCAAGCTTTATGTTCTTCTAGGTTTCTGTCCATAATAGAGGTAGTTTCAGGAGAAAATGAGTTTTACAATCTCTCGGCATGTTAATTGGAATGGCACTAGATTCTTTTGGCTTTTGTCACTTATATGGCAAAGCATTACTGGTGAAGCCAAAATTTTCATGTTATTAAATTACTTGAGAGCCCCTTCCTTCAATCAGAAAATTGGTTTTGCTATTGACATTATAAACTTGGGAACTGTAATCGATTGAAAACATAAGATTTGTAATAGCCTCGCTGCCCAAATGTTCATTACCTGTTAAGCACTAGTAGAATGTGTTGAAGGCTCTTATGAAGTTGACATTTGGGTTCTCTGGGAGGATGGACAATTCTTTGGGTATAAAATCAAACTAAGGCACCCAAGCTGTTTTTCAGTTTCTTTTATCACCAATAACCAAAATTTTTAATTTTGCAGTTCAAATGAGCTGCCGAATATGATCAAGGTGCTGAACAAGAGTTAATGCCAATTCTTTCATTCTCTCTCACTTTGAAAATTTGAACGAAGCCTTGGAGATAATAAAAATGGGCCCTTTGGTTCATTTATTTGTTCAGGGATACCACTGCAATGTTAAAAAGCTCTCCTGCTTTTATGTGGCCATAAAAGATATATCCCTATATATGTTTTATTCTTCAATTTACACTTGTTGAAGTTGAGGTTATTTTGTAGGCAGTTCTTTAATGCTTTTCTTACTCTAGGATTTTTCTTCGTTTTGCTCTTTTATTGTAGTTTTAATTTTTGTTTTTTCATATTAATCTCTTGGCAGATCCAGAGAAGCCTGTGTGGTATAACAGGTTTGCCTACCAAGTAAGTGACCCCTCTCTTTTTTTTCTTCCATATTGGTTGTTGCTAATTGTTTGATTGAAAAAATATCAGTTTATAATGTCAAATCCTTGCAATTTGTTTTTAACTAACTGGGATGATATCTTAGAAGCAACTATTGTTTTTGAGTAGGTGTTTTTGGTTGTTACTGTCGTGGAATTTGATTTCTCATGAATGTTAATCAACCTAATAATAATAGCTTGAGTTCATAGGGTTAATTAACTCTTTCTTATGGTTGGTGATGTGAGTGTTTGAACATTCCGCACCTGCATTCTACCTTCGTAAGTTCAATGCTTTTAACTACTTGACCATTCCTTTTGAGGGGTATGTCAATTATGGTAGGCCAAAAGCTTCCGGTAGCTATCTATTGAATGGAAGTGTGTAGGAGGACATGTACTGATAAAAGCAAAAAGTTATGAGAGATCAATTTGCCTCTTGTTTTTTTTTTCCTCTAACCAAAGAACCTATTAATTAATTTGTGCATTTGCTTTTGATTCAAAATTTAAAAATTAAAAATTGCCTTTTTCAAGTATTATTTATAACTGACTTGTCTAATTAAAGGTGGCAAATGGGCGGGTTTGGGTTGGGTCATAAAAGGGTTGGGTCATAAATTGGTGGGTCAAAAATATATGGGTCATAAATGGGTCAATATCTAAATGGTTTGGGTGGATTTGGGTCGAACATTTGATACTTTTTTAATAAAAAATAATTATCGATATAATAACGGGATACTAAAAAGTCACACACAGGAGCACAACAACACAATAATTCACAATAATTCATAAACTAAGTGGCTTTTTTCCTTTTTTAAGCCAATTATGTAATCGTAAATTATTTCACGCACTTTCTAAACTCAATTTCTCCCAAAATTAATTTTATAATTTTTAAAATATATAAATTAGTCTCCCTGCAAAATTTTAGCTCAAACAGAATCCATTTCTTAATTTGATACATTTAAATCAATCCGTTTCGACAATTTTTAGTATTACCAAAAAATTAATTTTTTACGGTCAAAAATTTCTAAATATTAATTTAAATCTATATATACCATTAAAATAATTTTTAGAGTTCATTTGCTATTTTTAGAGGTCTAGTCAAATCAGATAACTTTTAAAACGAGCTGAACCTTTTTTTTTTATTTTTGACTTTTAGAGATTTATTTGAGCTCATTTTTTTCACATTTTACCCTCAGACTCCTTATGACTAGTATTTTTCGATGGTTAAATAAAATATTTTTTATATTCGGGTGTAATTTTTGTCCCCAATGCACTATTTACCGTCGAAAAATACTATTCATAACTAATTCGATAACTCGGCCATTACAAATTTTACCAACAAAATACGCATACACATTATACAATAATAATACAGCGGGATAGTCTAAGCAAAAGATCTTGTTCATTAAGGCAAAAATTTTTAATATTAAAGAAATAATGAAAAAAAAAAAAGAAAAAACACCAATTGGGTCTAAGAAAAATGATCCAAATGGGTTGTATTTTATGTGGGTAGATTTGGGTCGGTTTAAACGGGTCAATTTTTTAGTTAGGTTGGGTTGGGTCAATTTTTTTTGGGCGGGCTTGGGTTAATTTTGACATGTCAATATCTAATGCATATCAACAAGTAAGATGCATATAACCATGGAATAGTTTTAAAAATAGGAAAAGCCCATAATTTAGTGTATGAACTTTAACGTTTTTACACATTGAGTTCCTATATTTTAAAAACTAAACATTGATTCCTTAATTTTAATGTATTTACGCATTGGATCCCTATATTTTTAAAAGGCTAAAGGTGTATTTTTACCCCTGTCGTTTGCCAAAATGGGCAAATTTGCCCCTAACGTTTGTAAAATATGAGATTTTTGCCCCTACCGTTTGTAAAATATGAGATTTTTGCCCCTACCGTTTGTAAAATATGAGATTTTTGCCCTTACCATCAATTGCCGCTAACTTTGACCGTTAATACGTTAATTGACTGTTAGTGGGACACGTGTCATACATCCATTGGATAGTTAGTTGACTGTTACCGGTAATTGACGGTAGGAGCAAAAATCTCTTATTTTATAAACGTTAGGGACAAATTTGCACCAAAATAAACGTTGAGGGTAAATTTGCCTATTTTGGCAAACGATAGGGACAAAAATGCACATTTGGCCTTTTCAAAACTACAAACTGAATTCCTGAACTTATCTACTATAACACATTAAGTCCAAACGGACAGTAAAATTAACAGTGTTCCGTTAAAATACACGAGAATTTAACTGCACTTGTATTAAACTATCGTTTGTGGCGTCTATTTTGAACTTAATGTGTTCTGTTTTGAAAGTTCGAGAATTCAATGTATAGTTTTGAAAGTATAGGGACCTAATGTGTAAAATCATTAAAGTACAGGGACCAAAGTATGGATTTTTCCTTAAAAATATTGTTATTTTATCAGAAAAAAATCCATTATGGGGTACATGAACTTGAACTTTTTCCTACCTTAAGTGTTTATATTTTCAAAAGTTGACATTTGATCTATATATATATTTTTTATTACTCACATTAAGTACAAGGATTAGCATAATTAAAAGCCATGCCCTGTTGATCAACTTAAAATCACTTTGGAATTGACCAAAATTTAAAAAAGTAGAAGAAATATACAATTATTTCAAACATAGAAAAGGTGATTAGTATTTTTTTTTTCTTCAATTTGTTTTGTCTTAGTGGATCTCACATTCATTTTATGTTGATCTCATGGCATTTCAATATCAATTTTTGAAAGTAAAAGAGCATTAAAGTTCAGATATCCAAAATGTATTTTTCCTTTTATTTAAATATTTTGGATAATGGGGTCGGTTTGAAAGTAATTGAAAATCTAGGTTATTTTTCGTAATAGTAAGATCGACTTTATCAAGTACCGTTATCACTATCATGCAAGATTTTTGTTGAACTCGAACAACAAAATAAACTTTTTTATTTGAAATCCATTAATTGATGCGTGTTATAACTGATGTGAGTCCTATAATTTAAAAAAACTTCATTGGAATGGCCTATTGAAAACGTACCAATCACAATGAATTGAGAATTGTTTTTATCGAAATCTATCGAATTTTTATGGATTTCTGTAAGGGTTGTACTAGGAAAAATCACTAAAATCGAAAAATTATAGAAACTAGTGAAATTTTGGATGTGAGTTCTATAATTTAGAAAAAGTTCATTAGAATGGCTATTTGAAACTTACCAATCACAATCCATTGAAAATTGTTTTCATCGAAATCTGACGAATTTTTATGAATTTGTGAAAGCTTTATGTTAAATAAAATCACTCAAATCGAAAAATTATAAAAAGTAATAAAATTCTTGATTTGAGTCCTATAATTTTCAAAAATTTCAATGGAATGGCTATTGAAAGCTTACCAATCACAATGCATTGATAATTAGTTTCATCGAAATCTGACATTTTTTTATGGATTTCTGAAGCGGATATACTAGAAAACATCACTAAAATCAAAAAATTATAAAAAGTGGTGAAATTTTAGATGCGAGTCCTATGATTTTGAAAAAATTCATTGGAATGGCTATTGGATGTTTGCCAATCACAATGAATTGAGTGTTGGCTTCAGCGAGATCTGACAAATTTTTATGTATTTCTGAAAGCATTATACTAGAGAAAATTAGTAAAATCGAAAAATTATAAAAAGTGATTCTTGATGTGAGTCCAATAATTTTGAAAATTTTCAATGGAATGGCTATTGAAAGATTATCAATCACAATGGATTTAGAATTTCATCGACATCTAACGAATTTTTATGCATTTCTAAAGGCGTTATATTAGAAAAAAATTACTAAATCGAAAAATTATAAAAAGTGGTGAAATTCTTGATGTGAGTCCTATAATTTTCAAAATCTTCATTGGAATGGTTATTGTACGCTTATCAATTACAATGCATTGAGAATTGCCTTCATTGAATTCTGACTTTTTTTATGGATTTCTGAAGCAGATATATTAGGTAAAATCACTAAAATCAAAAAATTATAAAAAGTAGTTAAATTTTAGATGCGAGTCTTATAATTTAGAAAAAAATCATTGGAATGACTATTGCAAGCTTACCAATCACAATACATTGAGAATTCATTTCATCGAAATCTGACGAATTTTTTTGCATTTCTGAAGGCATTATATTAGATAAAATAATTAAAATCGAAAAATTATAAAAAGTGGTAAAATTCTTGATATGAGTCCTATAATTTTGAAAATTTGCAATGAAATGGCTATTGGGAGCTTACCAATCACAATGTATTGAGAAGTGATTTCATCGATATCTAATGAATTTTTATGCATTTCTGAAAGTATTATATTAGGAAAAATCATTAAAATCGAAAAATTATAAAAGTGGTTAAATTCTTGATTGTGTCCTATAATTTTCAAAAACGTAATTGGAATGGCTATTAAAAGTTTACAAATCACAATATATTGAGAAATGACTTCACTGGAATTTGACGATTTTTTATGCATTTCTGAAGCGGTTATATTAGGAAAAATCACTAAAATCGAAAAATTATAAAAATTTGTGAAATTTTAGATGCGAGTCCTATAATTTAGAAAAAATTGAATAGAATGGTTATTAGAAGCTTACCAATCACAATACATTGAGAATTGGTTTTAACGAAATCTGACGAATTTTTATGCATTTTTAAAAGCATTATAATAAAGAAAATCATTAAAATCGAAAAATTATAAAAAGTGGTGAAATTCTTGATGTGAGTCCTATAATTTTGAAAATATTCACTGGAGTGGCTATTGGAAGTTTACCAATCACAATACATTGATAATTGGTTTTATCGACATCTAACGAATTTTTATGCATTTCTGAATGTATTATACTAGGAAAAATTAGTAAAATCGAAAAATTATAAAATGTGGTGAAATTATTGATGTGAGTCTTATAATTTTCAAAAAAATTTATTGGAATGTCTATTGTAAACTTACCAATCACAATGCATTGAGAATTAATTTCATCGAAATCTGACATTTTTTTATGGATTTTTAAAGCGGTTATACTAGTGAAAATTACTAAAATCGAAAAATTATAAAAATTTGTGAAATTTTAGTTGCGAGTCCTATAATTTAGAAAAAATTCATTGGAATGACTATTGGAAGCTTACCAATCACAATGCATTGAGAATTGGTTTCATCGAAATCTGACGAATTGTTTTGCATTTTTGAAGTCATTATATTATAGAATATCATTAAAACGGAAAAATTATAAAAAGTGGTGAAATTCTTGATGTGAGTTCTATAATTTGGAAAATTTTCAATGTAATGGCTATTGGAAGCTTACTAATCACAATGGATTTAGAATTAGTTTCATCGACATTTAACGAATTTTTATACATTTTCGAAGGCTACTAGGAAAAATTATTAAAATCAAAAAATTATAAAAAGTGGTGAAATTCTTGATGTAAGTCCTCTAATTTTCAAAATCTTCAATGGAATGGCTATTGCAAGCTTACCAATTAAAATGTATTGAGAATTGGTTTTATTGAAATATGACTTTTTTTATGGATTTCTGAATCAGTTATAATAGGAAAAATCACTAAAATCGAAAAATTTTAAATAGTGGTGAAATTTTAGATGCAAGTCCTATAATTTAAAAAAAAATCATTGGAATAGTTACATGAACTTGACCAATATCAATGCTATAAGAATTGGTTTCAGCGAGATCTGACGATTTTTATGCATTTGTGAAGGCATTATATTAGACAAAATCATTAAAATTGATAAATTATAAAAAGTGGTAAATTCTTGATGCAAGTCCTATAATTTTGAAAATCTTCAATGTAATGGCTATTTAAAATTTACCAATCACAATGTATTGAGAATTGGTTTCATCGAAATCTGTCGAATTTTTATGGATTTCTATAGGGGTTATACTAGGAAAAATCACAAAAATAAAAAAATTACAAAAAAGTGGTGAAATTTTGGATTTGAGTCTTATAATTTAGAAAAATTTCATTGGAAAGGCTATTGGAAGCTTAGCAATCATAATGTATTGAGAATTGGGTTTATCGAAACCTGACGAATCTTTATGCTTTTCTGAAAGCAATATATTCGAAAAAATCACTAAAATCGAAAAATTATAAAATGTGGTGAAATTCTTGATGTGAGTCCCATAGTTTTGAAAAATTTCATTGAAATGGCTATTGAAATCTTATTGATCACAATGCATTTAGAATTAGAATCATCTTACGAATTTTTATGCATTTCTGAAATGTATTATACTAAGTAAAATCACTAAAATTGAAAAATTATATAAAGTGGCGAAATTTTTGATATGAGTCTTATAATTTTGAAAAATTTAATTATAATGGCTATTAGAAGCTTACCAATCACAATGCATTGAGAATTGGTTTCATTGAAATCTGACGAATTTTTAAGGATTTCCGTAGGGGTTATACTAGGAAAAATCACTAAAATAAAAAAACTATAAAAAGTTGTGAAATTTTTAATTTGAGTCCTACAATTTAGAAAACGTTCATTGGAATAGCTATTGGAATCTTACTAATTACAATGCATTGAAAATTTGCTTTATTGAAATCTGACGAATTTTTATGAATTTCTGTATGTGTTGTACTAGATAAAATCACTTAACTCGAATAATTATAAAAAGTGATGAAATTTTAGATGTGAGTTCTATAATTTAGAAAAATTTCATTAGAATGGCTATTGGAATCTTACCAATCACAATGTATTAAGAAATGGTTTCATATAAATCTGACGATTTTTTATGGATTTTTGAAGGTATTATACTAAACAAAATCACTAAATCGAAAAATTATAAAAAACTTCATTGCTATTACTACTGGAAGCTTACCGGTCACAATGTATTGAGAATTGGCTTCTGTGAAATCTGACAAATTTGTATGTATTTCTGAAGGCAATATACTAGAAAAAATCACTAAAATCATAAAAAGTGGTGAAATTTTGGATATTAGTACAATAATTTAGGAAAACTTGTTTGAAATAGCTACTGGGCTTACCAGTCATAATCTATTGAGAATTAGGTTCATCGGAATCTGACGACTTTTTATGGATTTCTGAAAGCATTATATTATTAAAAATCACTAAAATCGAAAAATAGAAGAAGTGGTGAAATTTTGGATTTGAGTCCAATAATTTAGAAAAATTTCATTGCTATTGCTAATAAAAGCTTACCAGTCACAATGCATTGAGAATTGGCTTCATCGGAATCTGACGAATTTTTATACATTTCTGAAGGCAATATAGTAGGGAAAAATCACTAAAATCAAAAAATCGTAAAAAGTGGCAAAATTTTAGATCTGAATCCTATAATTTAGCAAAACTTCATTGCTATTGCTACTGGAAACTTACCAGTCACAATGCATTGAGAATTGGTTTCATTGCAATCTGATGAATTTTTATGAATTTCTGAAGGCAATATAGTAGGTAAAATCACTAAAATCGAAAAATTGTAAAATATGGCGAAATTTTTATCTGAGTCCAATAATTTAAGGAAACTTATTTGAAATAGCTACTGGAAGCTTACTAGTCACAATACTTTGAGAATTTGCTTCATCGAAATCTGACCAGTTTTTATGGATTTCTGAAGACATTATATTAGGAAAAATCACTAAAATCGAAAAATCATAAGAAGTAGTGATATTTTGGATCTGAGTCCTATAATTTAGAAAAACTTCATTGCTATTTCTACTTGAAGCTTACTAGCCACAATGCATTGAGAATTAGTTTCATCAGAATCCGACGAATTTTTACGGATTTCCCTAGGGGTACCACTAGGAAAAATCACCAAAATCGAAAAAAGTGGTGAAATTTTGGATCCGAGTCCAATAATTCAGGGAAACTCGATTGGAATAGCTACTGGAAGCTTGCCGGTCACAACGCATAGAGAATTGGATTCGTCGGAATCCGACGAATTTTTACAGATTTCCCTAGGGGTTCCACTAGGGAAAATCGAAAAATCGTAAAAAGTGGTGAAATTTTGGATCCGAGTCCAATAATTCAGGAAAACTCGATTGGAATAGCTACTGGAAGCTTGCCGTTGAGAATTGGGTTCGTCGGAATCCGACGAATTTTTACGGATTTCCCTAGGGGTACCACTAGGGAATATCACAAAAATCGAAAAATCGTAAAAAGTGGTGAAATTTTTGATCCGAGTCCAATAATTCAGGAAAACTTGATTGGAATAGCTACTGGAAGCTTGCCGGTCACAACTCATCGAGAATTGGCTTCGTCGGAATCCGACGAATTTTTACGGATTTCCCTAGCGGTACCATTAGGGAAAATCGAAAAATCGTAAAAAATGGTGAAATTTTTGATCCGAGTCCAATAATTCCGGAAAACTCGATTGGAATAGCTACTGGAAGCTTGCCGGTCACAACGCATCTAGAATTGGTTTCGTCGGAATCCGACGAATTTTTACGGATTTCCCTAGGGGTACCACTAGGGAAAATCACAAAAATCTAAAAATCATAAAAAGTGGTAAAATTTTGGATCAAAGTCCAATAATTCAGGAAAACTCGATTGGAATAGCTACTGGAAGCTTGCCGGTCACAACGCATCGAGAATTGGCTTCGTCGAAATCCGACGAATTTTTACGGATTTTCCAAGGGGTACGACTAGGGAAAATCGAAAAATCGTAAAAAGTGGTGAAATTTTGGATCCGAGTCCAATAATTCAGGAAAACTCGATTGGAATAGCTACTTGAAGCTTGCCATTGAGAATTGGCTTCGTCGAATTCCGAGAAATTTTTACGGATTTCCCAAGCGGTACCACTAGGAAAAATCACCAAATTCGAAAAATCGTAAAAAGTGGTGAAATTTTTGATCCGAGTCCAATAATTCAGGAAAACTCGATTGGAATAACTACTGGAAGCTTGCCGGTCACAACGCATCGAGAATTGGCTTCGTCGAAATCCGACGAATTTTTACGGATTTCCCTAGGGGGTACCACTAGGGAAAATCACCAAAATCCAAAAATCATAAAAAGTGGTGAAATTTTTGATCCGAGTCCAATAATTCAGGAAAACTCGATTGGAATAGCTACTGGAAGCTTGCCGGTCACAACGTATCGAAAATTGGTTTCGTCGGAATCCGACGAATTTTTACGAATTTCCCGAGGGGTACCACTAGGAAAAATCACCAAAATCGAAAAATCGTAAAAAGTGGTGAAATTTTGGATCCGAGTCCAATAATTCACGAAAACTCGATTGAAATAGCTACTGGAAGCTTGCCGTTGAGAATTGGCTTCGTCGGAATCTGACGAATTTTTACGGATTTCCCTAGGGGTACCACTAAGGAAAATCACCAAAATCGAAAAATAGTAAAAAGTGGTGAAATTTTGGATCCGAGTCCAATAGTTCAGAAAAACTCGATTGGAATAGCTACTGGAAGCTTGCCGTTGAGAATTGGCTTCGTCGGAATCCGACGAATTTTTACGGATTTCCCTAGGGGTACCACTAGGGAAAATCACCAAAATGAAAAAATCATAAAAAGTGGTGAAATTTTTGATCCGAGTCAATTAATTCAGGAATAGCTACTGGAAGCTTGCCGGTCACAACGCATCGAGAATTGACTTCGTCGGAATCCGATGAATTTTTACGGATTTTCCTAGGGGTACCACTAGGAAAAATCGAAAAATCGTAAAAAGTGGTGAAATTTTTGATCTGAGTCCAATAATTCAGGAAAACTCGATTGGAATAGCTACTGGAAGCTATTCCGTCACAACGCATCGAGAATTGGCTTCGTCAGAATCCTACGAATATTTACGGATTTCCCTAGGGGTACCTCTAGGTAAAATCGAAAAATCGTAAAAAGTGGTGAAAGTTTTTATCCGAGTCCAATAATTCAGGAAAACTCGATTGGAATAGCTACTTGAAACTTGCCCGTCACAACGCATCAAGAATTGGCTTCTTCGGAATAATACGAATTTTTACGGATTTCCCTAAGGGTACCACTAGGGAAAATCACCAAAATTGAAAAATCGTAAAAAGTGGTGAAATTTTTGATCCGAGTCCAATAATTTAGGAAAAATCGATTGGAATAGCTACTGGAAGCTTGCCGGTCACAACGCATCGAGAATTGGCTTCGTGGAAATCCGACGAATTTTTACGGATTTCCCTAGGGGTACCACTAGGAAAAATCAACAAAATCGAAAAATCGTAAAAAGTGGTGAAATTTTGGGTCCGAGTCCAATAATTCAGGAAAACTCGATTGGAATAGCTACTGGAAGCTTGCCGGTCACAACGCATCGAGAATTGGCTTCGTCGGAATCCGACGAAATTTTACGCAATTCCCTAGGGGTATCACTAGGAAAAATCACCAAAATAAAAAAATCTTAAAAGGTGCTGAAATTTTTGATCCGAGTCCAATAATTCAGGAAAACTCGATTGGAATAGCTACTGGAAGTTTGCCGGTCACAACGCATTGAGAATTGGCTTCGTCGGAATCCGACGAAGTTTTACGGAATTCCCTAGGGGTACCACTAGGGAAAATCAACAAAATCGAAAAATCGTAAAAAGTGGTGAAATTTTGGGTCCGAGTCCAATAATTCAGGAAAACTCGATTGGAATAGCTACTGGAAGCTTGCCGGTCACAACGCATCTAGAATTGGTTTCGTCGGAATCAGACGAATTTTTACGGAATACCCGAGGGGTACCACTAGGGAAAATCACCAAAATCAAAAAATCATAAAAGGTGGTGAAATTTTTGATCCGAGTCCTATAATTCAGGAAAACTCGATTGGAAAAGCTACTGGAAGTTTGCCGGTCACAACGCATCTAGAATTGGCTTCGTCGGAATCCGACGAATTTTTACGGATTTCCCTAGGGGTACCACTAGGTAAAATGAAAAAATCGAAAAATCGTAAAAAGTGGTGAAATTTTGGGTCCGAGTCCAATAATTCAGGAAACTCGATTGGAATAGCTACTGGAAGCTTGCCGTTGAGAATGGGCTTCGTTGAAATCCGACGAATTTTTACGGATTTCCCTAGGGGTACCACTAGGGAAAATCACCAAAATCGAAAAATCGTAAAAAGTGGTGAAATTTTGGATCCGAGTCCAATAATTCAGTAAAACTCGATTGGAATAGCTACTGGAAGCTTTCCGGTCACAACGCATCGAGAATTGGCTTCGTCGGAATCCGACGAATTTTTACGGATTTCGCTAGGGGTACCACTAGGGAAAATGAACAAATTCGAAAAATCGTAAAAAGTGGTGAAATTTTGGGTCCGAGTCCAATAATTCAGGAAACTCGATTGGAATAGCTACTGGAAGCTTGCCGTTGAGAATTGGCTTCGTTGAAATCCGACGAATTTTTATGGATTTCCCTAGGGGTACCACTAGGGAAAATCACCAAAATCGAAAAATCGTAAAAAGTGGTGAAATTTTTGATCCGAGTCCAATAATTCAGTAAAACTTGATTGGAATAGCTACTGGAAGCTTGCCGGTCACAACGCATCGAGAATTGACTTCGTCGGAATCTGACGAATTTTTACGGATTTCCCTAGGGGTACCAATAGGGAAAATCACCAAAATCGAAAAATCGTAAAAAGTGGTGAAATTTTTGATCCGAGTCCAATAATTCAGTAAAACTCGATTGGAATAGCTATTGGAAGCTTGCCGGTCACAACGCATCGAGAATTGGTTTCGTCGGAATCCGACGAATTTTTACGGATTTCCCTAGGGGTACCACTAGGGAAAATCACCAAAATCCAAAAATCATAAAATGTGGTGAAATTTTTGATCCGAGTCCAATAATTCAGAAAAAATCGATTGGAATAGCTACTGGAAGCTTGCCGGTCACAACGCATCGAGAATTGGCTTCGTCGGAATCCGACGAATTTTTACGGATTACCCTAGGGATACCACTAAGGAAAATTGAAAAATTCTAAAAAGTGGTGAAATTTTGGATCCGAGTCAAATAATTCAGGAAAACTCGATTGGAATGGCTACTGGAAGCTTGCCGGTCACAACGCATCGAGAATTGGCTTCGTCGGATTGCGACGAATTTTTACGGATTTCCCTCGGGGTACCACTAGGGAAAATCACCAAAATTGAAAAATCGTAAAAATTGGTGAAATTTTTGATCCGAGTTCAATAATTCAGGAAAACTCGATTAGAATAGCTACTGGAAGCTTGCCGGTCACAACGCATCGAGAATTGGCTTTATCGGAATCCGACGAATTTTTACGAATTTTCCTAGGAGTACCACTAAAGAAAATCAGCAAAATCGAAAAATCGTAAAAAGTGGTGAAATTTTGGATCCGAGTCCAATAATTAAGGAAAACTCGATTAGAATAGCTACTGGAAGCTTGCCGTTAAGAATTTGCTTCGTCGGAATCCGACGAATTTTTACGGATTTCCCTACGGGTACCACTAGGGAAAATCACCAAAATCGAAAAATCGTAAAATGTGGTGAAATTTTTGATCTGAGTCCAATAATTCAGGAAAACTCGATTGGAATAGCTACTGGAAGCTTGCCGTTGAGAATTGGTTTCGTCGAAATCCGACGAATTTTTACTGTTTTTCCTAGGGGTACCACTAGGGAAAATAACCAAAATCCAAAAATCATAAAAAGTGGTGAAATTTTTGATCCGAGTCCAATAATTTAGGAAAACTCGATTGGAATAGCTACTGGAAGCTTGCCGGTCACAACGAATCGAGAATTGGTTTCGTCGAAATCCGACGAATTTTTACGGATTTCCCTAGGTGTACCACTAGGAAAAATCACCAAAATCCAAAAATCATAAAATGTGGTGAAATTTTGGATCCGAGTCCAATAATTCAGAAAAAATCGATTGGAATAGCTACTGGAAACTTGCCGGTCACAACGTATCGAGAATTGGCTTCGTCGGAATCCGACGAATTTTTACGGATTTCCCTACGGGTACCACTAGGAAAAATCAAAAAATTGTAAAAATTGGTGAAATTTTGGATCCGAGTCCAATAATTCAGGAAAACTCGATTGGAATAGCTATTGGAAGCTTGCCGGCCACAACGCATCAAGAATTGGCTTCGTCGAAATCCGACGACTTTTTACGGATTTCCCTACCACTAGGGAAAATCAACAAAATTGAAAAATCGTAAAAAGTGGTGAAATTTTTTATCCGAGTCCAATAATTCAGGAAAACTCGATTGGAATAGCTAATGGAAGCTTGCCGATCACAACGCATTGAGAATTGGATTCGTCGGAATCCGACGAATTTTTACGGATTTCCCTAGGGGTACCACTAGGGAAAATCACCAAAATCCAAAAATCATAAAAGGTGGTGAAATTTTGGATCCGAGTCCAATAATTCAGGAAAACTCGATTGAAATATGTACTGGAAGCTTGCCGGTCACAACGCATCGAGAATTGGTTTCGTCAGAATCCGACGAATTTTTACGGATTTCCCTAGAGGTAACACTAGGGAAAATAACCAAAATCAAAAAATTGTAAAAGGTGGTGAAATTTTGGATCCGAGTCCAATAATTCAGGAAAACTCGATTAGAATAGCAACTGGAAGCTTGCCGGTCACAACGCATCGAGAATTGGCTTCGTCGAAATTCGACGAATTTTTACGGAATTCCCTAGGGGTATCACTAGTGAAAATCACCAAAATCAAAAAATCATAAAAGGTAGTGAAATTTTTGATCCGAGTCCAATAATTCAGGAAAAATCGATTGGAATAGCTACTGGAAGCTTACCGGTCACAAAGCATGTAGAATTGGCTTCGTCGAAATCCGACGAATTTTTACGGATTTCCCTAAGGGTACCACAAGGAAAAATCGAAAAACCGTAAAAAGTGATGAAATTTTGGATCCGGGTCCAATAATTCAGGAAAACTCGATTGGAATAGCTACTGGAAGCTTGCCGGTCACAACGCATCTAGAATTGGCTTAGTCGGAATCCAACGAATTTTTACGGATTTCCCTAGGGGTACCACTAAGGAAAATCAACAAAATCGAAAAATCGTAAAAAGTGGTGAAATTTTTTATACGAGTCCAATAATTCAGGAAAACTCGATTGGAATAGCTACTGGAAATTTGCCGATCACAACGCATGGAGAATTGGCTTCGTCGGAATCCAATGAATTTTTACGGATTTTCCTAGGGCACCACTAGGGAAAATCACCAAAATCGAAAAATTTTAAAAAGTGGTGAAATTTTGGGTCCGAGTTTAATAATTCAGGAAAACTCGATTGGAATAGCTACTGGAATCTTGCCGTTGAGTATTGGCTTCGTCGGAATCCGACGAATTTTTACAGATTTCCCTAGGGGTACCACTAGGGAAAATCACCAAAATCGAAAAATCGTAATAGTGGTGAAATTTTGGATCCGAGTCCAATAAATCAGGAAAACTCGATTGGAATAGCTACTAGTAGCTTGCCGTTGAGAATTGGCTTCGTTGAAATCCGACGAATTTTTACGGATTTCCCTAGGAGTACCACTAGAAAAAATCACCAAAATCGAAAAATCGTAAAAAGTGGTGAAATTTTGGATCCGAGTCCAATAATTCAGGAAAACTCGATTGGAATAGCTACTGAAAACTTGCCGGTCACAACGCATCGAGAATTGGCTTCGTCGGAATCCAACGAATTTTTACGGATTTCCCTAGGGGTACCACTAGGGAAAATCAACAAAATCCAAAAATCATAAAATGTGGTGAAATTTTGGATCTGAGTCCAATAATTCAGGAAAACTCGATTGGAATAGCTACTGGAAGCTTGCCGATCACAACGTATCGAGAATTGGCTTCATCGGAATCCGACGAATTTTTACGGATTTCCCTAAGGGTACCACTAGGAAAAATCGAAAAATATTAAAAAGTGGTGAAATTTTGGATCCGAGTCCAATAATTCAGGAAAACTAGATTGGAATATCTACTGGAAGCTTGCCGTTCATAATTGGCTTCGTTGAAATCCGATGAATTTTTACGGATTTCCCTAGTGGTACCACTAGGGAAAATCACCAAAATCGAAAAATCGTAAAAAGTGGTGAAATTTTTAATCCGAGCCCAATAATTTCGGAAAGCTCGATTGGAATAGCTACTGGAAGCTTGCCGGTCACAACGCATCGAGAATTGGCTTCGTCGGAATCCGACGAATTTTTATGGATTTCCCTAGGGGTACCACTAGGGAAAATCCCCAAAATCCAAAAATCATAAAAGGTGGTGAAATTTTGGATCCGAGTCCAATAATTCAGGAAAACTCGATTGGAATAGCTACAGGAAGCTTGCCGGTCACAACGTATCGAGAATTTGCTTCGTCGTAATCCGACGAATTTTTACGGATTTCCCTAGGGGTACCACTAGGAAAAATCGAAAAATAGTAAAAAGTGGTGAAATTTTGGATCCGAGTCCAATAATTCAGGAAAACTCGATTGGAATAGCT
Source organism: Excoecaria cochinchinensis (assembly GCA_947683425.1). Lineage (NCBI taxonomy): Eukaryota > Viridiplantae > Streptophyta > Magnoliopsida > Malpighiales > Euphorbiaceae > Excoecaria > Excoecaria cochinchinensis. The sequence continues at coordinate 17,764,772 of CANTUQ010000058.1, forward strand.
ACTGGAAGCTTGCCGGCCACAACGCATCGAGAATTGGCTTTGTCGCAATCAGACGAATTTTTACGGATTTCCCTAGGGGTACCACTAGGGAAAATCAACAAAATCGAAAAATCGTAAAAAGTGGTGAAATTTTTGATCCGAGTCCAATAATTCAGGAAAACTCGATTGGAATAGCTAATGGAAGCTTGCCGATCACAATGCATCGAGAATTTGCTTCTTCGGAATCCGACGAATTTTTACGGATTTCCCTAGGGGTACCACTAGGGAAAATCACAAAAATCCAAAAATCATAAAAGGTGGTGAAATTTTTGATCCGAGTCCAATAATTCAGGAAAACTCGATTGAAATATCTTCTGGAAGCTTGCCGGTCGCAACGCATCGAGAATTGGCTTCATCGGAATCCGACGAATTTTTACGGATTTCCCTTGGGGTACCACTAGGGAAAATCACCAAAATCAAAAAATTGTAAAAGGTGATGAAATTTTTGATCCGAGTCCAATAATTCAGGAAAACTCGATTGGAATAGCTACTGGAAGCTTGCCGGTCACAACGCATCGAGAATTGGCTTCGTCGGAATCCGACGAAGTTTTACGGAATTCCCTAGGGGTACTACTAAGAAAAATCACCAAAATCAAAAAATCATAAAAGGTGGTGAAATTTTTGATCCGAGTCCAATAATTCAGGAAAACTCGATTGGAATAGCTACTGGAAGTTTGCCGGTCACAACGCATCGAGAATTGGCTTCGTCGGAATCCGACGAATTTTTACGGATTTTCCTAGGGGTACCACTAGGAAAAATCACCAAAATATAAACATTGTAAAAGGTGGTGAAATTTTTGATCCGAGTCCAATAATTCAGGAAAACTCGATTGGAATAGCTACTGGAAGCTTGCCGGCCACAACGCATCGAGAATTGGCTTCGTCCGAATCCGACGAATTTTTACGGAATTCTCTAGGGGTACCACTAGGGAAAATCACCAAAATCAAAAAATCATAAAAGGTGGTGAAATTTTGGATCCGAGTCCAATAATTCAGGAAAACTCGATTGGAATAGCTACAGGAAGCTTGCCGGTCACAACGTATCGAGAATTAGCTTCGTCGGAATCCGACGAATTTTTACGGATTTCCATAGGGGTACCACTAGGAAAAATCGAAAAATAGTAAAAAGTGGTGAAATTTTGGATCCGAGTCCAATAATTCAGGAAAACTCGATTGGAATAGCTACTGGAAGCTTGTCGGCCACAACGCATCGAGAATTGGCTTCGTCGGAATCCGACGAATTTTTACGGATTTCCCTAGGGGTACCACTAGGGAAAAACAACAAAATCGAAAAATCGTAAAAAGTGGTGAAATTTTTGATCCGAGTCCAATAATTCAGGAAAACTCGATTGGAATAGTTAATGGAAGCTTGCCGATCACAACGCATCGAGAATTGGCTTCGTCGGAATCCGATGAATTTTTACGGATTTCCCTAGGGGTACCACTAGGGAAAATCATCAAAATCCAAAAATCATAAAAGGTGGTGAAATTTTTGATCCGAGTCCAATAATTCAGGAAAACTCGGTTGGAATATCTACTGGAAGCTTGCCGGTCACAACGCATTGAGAATTGGCTTCATCGGAATCCGACGAATTTTTACGGATTTCCCTAGGGGTACCACTAGGGAAAATCACCAAAATCAAAAAATCATAAAAGGTGGTGAAATTTTGGATCCGAGTCCAATAATTCCGGAAAACTCGATTAGAATAGCTACTGGAAGCTTGCCGGTCACAACGCATCGATAATTGGCTTCGTCGAAATTCGACGGATTTTTACGGATTTCCCTTGGTGTACCACTATGAAAAATCGAAAAATCGTAAAAAGTGATGAAATTTTGGATCCGAGTCCAATACGGATTTCCCTCGGGGTACCACTAGGGAAAATCAGCAAAATAAAAAAATCATAAAAGGTGGTGAAATTTTAAATCCGAGTCCAATAATTCAGGATAACTCGATTGGAATAGTTACTGGAAGCTTTCCGATCACAATGTATCGAGAATTGGCTTCGGTGAAATCCGACGAATTTTTACGGATTTCCCTAGGGGTACCACTAGAAAAAATCGAAAAACCGTAAAAAGTGGTGAAATTTTGGATCCGAGTCCAATAATTCAGGAAAACTCGATTGGAATAGATACTGGAGGCTTGCCGGTCACAACGCTTCGAGAATTGGATTCATCGAAATCCGACGAATTTTTAAGAATTTCCCTAGGGGTACCCACTATGGAAAATCAACAAAATCGAAAAATCGTAAAAAGTGGTGAAATTTTTGATCCGAGTCCCAATAATTCAGGAAAACTCGATTGGAATTGCTACTGGAAGCTTGCCGATCATAACACATCGAGAATTGGCTTCGTCGGAATCCGACGAATTTTTACGGATTTTCCGAGGGGTACCACTAGGAAAAATCACCAAAATCGAAAAATCGTAAAAAGTGGTGAAATTTTTGATCCGAGTCCAATAATTCAGGAAAACTCGATTGGAATTGCTACTGGAAGCTTGCCGATCACAACACATCGAGAATTGGCTTCGTCGGAATCCGACGAATTTTTACGGATTTTCCGAGGGGTACCACTAGGAAAAATCACCAAAATCGAAAAATCGTAAAAAGTGGTGAAATTTTATATCCGAGTCCAATAATTCAGGAAAACTCGATTGGAATAGCTACTGGAAGCTTGCCGATCACAACGCATCGAGAATTGGTTTCGTCGAAATCTGACGAATTTTTACGGATTTCCCTAGGGTTACCACTAGGAAAAATCCAAAAATCGTAAAAAGTGGTGAAATTTTTGATCCTAGTCCAATAATTCAGGAAAACTCGATTGGAATAGCTAATGGAAGCTTTCCGGTCACAACGCATTGAGAATTGGCTTCGTCGGAATCCGACGAATTTTTACGGATTTCCCTAGGTGGTACGACTAGGGAAAATCAAGAAAATCGAAAAATCGTAAAAAGTGGTGAAATTTTTGATCCGAGTCCAATAATTCAGGAAAACTCGATTGAAATATCTTCTGGAAGCTTGCCGGTCGCAACGCATCGAGAATTGGCTTCATCGGAATCCGACGAATTTTTACGGATTTCCCTTGGGGTACCACTAGGGAAAATCACCAAAATCAAAAAATTGTAAAAGGTGATGAAATTTTTGATCCGAGTCCAATAATTCAGGAAAACTCGATTGGAATAGCTACTGGAAGCTTGCCGGTCACAACGCATCGAGAATTGGCTTCGTCGGAATCCGACAAAGTTTTACGGAATTCCCTAGGGGTACTACTAGGAAAAATCACCAAAATCAAAAAATCATAAAAGGTGGTGAAATTTTAGATCCGAGTCCAATAATTCAAGAAAACTCGATTGGAATAGCTACAGGAAGCTTGCCGGTCACAACGTATCGAGAATTAGCTTCGTCGGAATCCGACGAATTTTTACGGATTTCCATAGGGGTACCACTAGGAAAAATCGAAAAATAGTAAAAAGTGGTGAAATTTTTGATCCGAGTCCAATAATTCAGGAAAACTCGATAAGAATAGCAACTGGAAGCTTGTCGGCCACAACGCATCGAGAATTGGCTTCGTCGGAATCCGACGAATTTTTACGGATTTCCCTAGGGGTACCACTAGGAAAAATCACCAAAATATAAACATTGTAAAAGGTGGTGAAATTTTTGATCCGAGTCCAATAATTCAGGAAAACTCGATTGGAATAGCTACTGGAAGCTTGCCGGTCACAACGCATCGAGAATTGGCTTCGTCAGAATCCGACGAATTTTTACGGAATTCTCTAGGGGTACCACTAGGGAAAATCACCAAAATCAAAAAATCATAAAAGGTGGTGAAATTTTGGATCCGAGTCCAATAATTCAGGAAAACTCGATTGGAATAGCTACAGGAAGCTTGCCGGTCACAACGTATCGAGAATTAGCTTCGTCGGAATTCGACGAATTTTTACGGATTTTCATAGGGGTACCACTAGGAAAAATCGAAAAATAGTAAAAAGTGGTGAAATTTTTGATCCGAGTCCAATAATTCAGGAAAACTCGATAAGAATAGCAACTGGAAGCTTGTCGGCCACAACGCATCGAGAATTGACTTCGTCGGAATCCGACGAATTTTTACGGATTTCCCTAGGGGTACCACTAGGGAAAAACAACAAAATCGAAAAATCGTAAAAAGTGGTGAAATTTTTTATCCGAGTCCAATAATTCAGGAAAACTCGATTGGAATAGTTAATGGAAGCTTGCCGATCACAACGCATCGAGAATTGGCTTCGTCGGAATCCGATGAATTTTTACGGATTTCCCTAAGGGTACCACTAGGAAAAATCACCAAAATCCAAAAATCATAAAAGGTGGTGAAATTTTTGATCTGAGTCCAATAATTCAGGAAAACTCGATTGAAATATCTTCTGGAAGCTTGCCGGTCACAACGCATCGAGAATTGGTTTCGTCGGAATCCGATTAATTTTTACGGATTTCCCTAGGGGTACCACTAGGGAAAATCATCAAAATCCAAAAATCATAAAAGGTGGTGAAATTTTTGATCCGAGTCCAATAATTCAGGAAAACTCGGTTGGAATATCTACTGGAAGCTTGCCGGTCACAACGCATTGAGAATTGGCTTCATCGGAATCCGACGAATTTTTACGGATTTCCCTAGGGGTACCACTAGGGAAAATCACCAAAATCAAAAAATCATAAAAGGTGGTGAAATTTTGGATCCGAGTCCAATAATTCCGGAAAACTCGATTAGAATAGCTACTGGAAGCTTGCCGGTCACAACGCATCGATAATTGGCTTCGTCGAAATTCGACGGATTTTTACGGATTTCCCTTGGTGTACCACTATGAAAAATCGAAAAATCGTAAAAAGTGATGAAATGTTGGATCCGAGTCCAATACGGATTTCCCTCGGGGTACCACTAGGGAAAATCAGCAAAATAAAAAAATCATAAAAGGTGGTGAAATTTTAAATCCGAGTCCAATAATTCAGGATAACTCGATTGGAATAGTTACTGGAAGCTTTCCGATCACAATGTATCGAGAATTGGCTTCGGTGAAATCCGACGAATTTTTACGGATTTCCCTAGGGGTACCACTAGAAAAAATCGAAAAACCGTAAAAAGTGGTGAAATTTTGGATCCGAGTCCAATAATTCAGGAAAACTCGATTGGAATAGATACTGGAGGCTTGCCGGTCACAACGCTTCGAGAATTGGATTCATCGAAATCCGATGAATTTTTAAGAATTTCCCTAGGGGTACCCACTATGGAAAATCAACAAAATCGAAAAATCGTAAAAAGTGGTGAAATTTTTGATCCGAGTCCAATAATTCAGGAAAACTCGATTGGAATTGCTACTGGAAGCTTGCCGATCACAACACATCGAGAATTGGCTTCGTCGAAATCCGACGAATTTTTACGGATTTTCCGAGGGGTACCACTAGGAAAAATCACCAAAATTGAAAAATCGTAAAAAGTGGTGAAATTTTTGATCCGAGTCCAATAATTCAGGAAAACTCGATTGGAATTGCTACTAGAAGCTTGCCGATCACAACACATCGAGAATTGGCTTCGTCGGAATCCGACGAATTTTTACGGATTTTCCGAGGGGTACCACTAGGAAAAATCACCAAAATCGAAAAATCGTAAAAAGTGGTGAAATTTTATATCCGAGTCCAATAATTCAGGAAAACTCGATTGGAATAGCTACTGGAAGCTTGCCGATCACAACGCATCGAGAATTGGCTTCGTCGAAATCTGACGAATTTTTACGGATTTCCCTAGGGTTACCACTAGGAAAAATCCAAAAATCGTAAAAAGTGGTGAAATTTTTGATCCTAGTCCAATAATTCAGGAAAACTCGATTGGAATAGCTAATGGAAGCTTTCCGGTCACAACGCATTGAGAATTGGCTTCGTCGGAATCCGACGAATTTTTACGGATTTCCCTAGGTGGTACGACTAGGGAAAATCAAGAAAATCGAAAAATCATAAAAAGTGGTGAAATTTTTGATCCGACTCCAATAATTCAGGAAAACTCGATTGGAATAGCTACTGGAAGCATGCCGGTCACAATGTATCGAGGATTGGCTACGTTGAAATCCGACGAATTTTTACGGATTTTCCTAGGGGTACCACTAGGGAAAATCACCAAAATCGAAAAATCGTAAAAAGTGGTGAAATTTTGGATCCGAGTTCAATAATTCAAAAAAACTCGATTGGAATAGCTACTGGAAGCTTGCCCATCACAACGCATCGAGAATTGGCTTCATCAGAATCCGATGAATTTTTATGGATTTCCCTAGGGGTACCACTAGGGAAAATCACCAAAATCGAAAAATTGTAAAAAGTGGCGACATTTTGGGTCTGAGTCAAATAATTCTGGAAAACTCGATTGGAATAGCTACTGGAATCTTGCCGGTCACAACGCATCGAGAATTGATTTCGTCGAAATCCGACGAATTTTTACGGATTTTCCTAGGAATACCACTAGGAAAAATCGAAAAATCAAAAAATGTGGTGAAATTTTGGATCCGAGTCCAATAATTCAGGAAAACTCGATTGGAATAGCTACTGGAAGCTTGTCGGCCACAACGCATCGAGAATTGGATTCGTCGGAATCCGACGAATTTTTACGGATTTCCCTAGGGGTACCACTAGGGAAAAACAACAAAATCGAAAAATCGTAAAAAGTGGTGAAATTTTTGATCCAAGTCCAATAATTCAGGAAAACTCGATTGAAATAGCTACTGGAAGCTTGCCGGTCACAACGCATCGAGAATTGGATTAGTCGGAATCCGATAAATTTTTACGGATTTCCCTAGGGGTACCACTAGGGAAAATCACTAAAATCCAAAAATCATAAAAGGTGGTGAAATTTTTGATCCGAGTCCAATAATTAAGGAAAACTCGGTTGGAATATCTACTGGAAGCATGCCGGTCACAACGCATTGAGAATTGGCTTCATCGGAATCTGACGAATTTTTACGGATTTCCCTAAGGGTAACACTAGGGAAAATCACAAAAATCAAAAAATCATAAAAGTTGGTGAAATTTTGGATCCGAGTCCAATAATTCGGGAAAACTCGATTGGAATAGCTACTGGAAGTTTGCCGGTCACAACGCATCGAGAATTGGTTTCGTCGAAATCCGACGAATTTTTACGGATTTCCCTAGGGGTACCACTAGGGAAAATCACCAAAATTGAAAAATCGTGTCCAATATTTTAGGAAAACTCGATTGGAATAGCTACTGTAAGCTTGCCGGTCACAACGCATCGAGAATTGGCTTCATCGGAATCCGACGAATTTTTACGGATTTTCCTAGGGGTACCACTAGGGAAAATTAACAAAATCGAAAAATCGTAAAAACTGGTAAATTTTTTGATCCAAGTCCAATAATTCAGGAAAACTCGATTGGAATAGCTACTGAAAGCTTACAGGTCACAACGCATCGAGAATTGGCTTCGTCGGAATCCGACGAATTTTTACGGATTTCCCTAGGGGTACCACTAGGGAAAATCACCAAAATCAAAAAATCATAAAAGATGGTGAAATTTTGGATTCGAGTCCAATAATTAAGGAAAACTCGATTGGAATAGCTACTGGAAGCTTGCCGATCACAACGCAACGAGAATTGGATTCGTCGAAATCCGACGAATTTTTACGGATTTTCCTAGTGGTACCAATAGGAAAAATCGAAAAATCGTAAAAAGTGGTGAAATTTTTGATCCGGGTCCAATAATTCAGGAAAACTCAGTTTGAATAGCTACTGGAAGCTTTCCGGTCACAACGCATCTAGAATTGGCTTAGTCGGAATCTGACGAATTTTTACGGATTTTCCTAGGGGTACCACTAGGGAAAATCAACAAAATCGAAAAATCGTAAAAAGTCATAAATTTTTTATCTGAGTCAAATAATTCAGGAAAACTCGATTGGAATAGCTACTGGAAGCTTGCCGGTCACAACGAATCGAGAATTGGCTTCGTCGAAATCCGGCGAATTTTTACGGATTTCCCTAGGGGTACCACTAAGGAAAATCACAAAAAACCAAAAATCATAAAAGGTGGTGAAATTTTTTATCCGAGTCCAATAATTCAGGAAAACTCGATTGGAATAGCTACTGGAAGCTTGCCGATCACAATGCACCGAGAATTGGCTTCGTCGGAATCTGACGAATTTTTACGGATTTTCCTAGGGGTACAACTAGGGAAAATCACCAAAATCCAAAAATCATAAAAAGTGGTGAAATTTTTGATCCGAGTCTAATAATTCAGGAAAACTCGGTTGGAATATCTTGTGGAAGCTTGCCGATCACAACGCATCGAAAATTGGCTTCGACGAAATCCGACGAATTTTTACGGATTTCCCTAGGGGTACCACTAGGAAAAAATGAAAAATCGTAAAAAGTGGTGAAATTTTTTATCTGGGTCCAATAATTCATGAAATCTCGTTTGGAATAGCTACTGGAAGCTTGCCGGTTACAACGCATCTAGAATTGGCTTCGTCGGAATCCGAAAAATTTTTACGGATTTCCCTAGGGGTACCACTAGGGAAAATCAACAAAATCGAAAAATCGTAAAAAGTGGTGAAATTTTTGATCCGAGTCCAATAATTCAGGAAAAATCTATTGGAATAGCTTCTGAAAGCTTGCCGGTCACAACGCATCGAGAATTGGCTTCGACGGAATCCGACGAATTTTTACGGATTTCCCTAGGAGTACCACTCGGGAAAATCACCAAAATCAAAAAAATCATAAAAGGAGGTGAAATTTTGGATCCGAGTCCAATAATTCAGGAAAACTCGATTGGAATAGCTACTGGAAGCTTGCCGTTGAGAATTGATTTCGTCGAAATCCGACGAATTTTTACGGATTTCCCCAGGGGTACTACTAGGGAAAATAACCAAAATCGAAAAATCGTAAAAAGTGGTAAAATTTTTAATCTGAGTCCAATAATTCAGGAAAACTCGATTGGAATAGCTACTGGAAGCTTGCCGGTCATAACGCATCGAGAATTGGCTTCGTCGGAATCCGAAGAATTTTTACGGATTTCCCTAGGGGTACCATTTGGGAAAATCAGAAAAATCAAAAAATCATAAAAGGTGGTGAAATTTTTGATCCGAGTCCAATAATTCAGGAAAACTCGATTGGAATAGCTACTGGAAGCTTGCCGGTCACAACGCATCGAGAATTGGATTCGTCGGAATCCGACGAATTTTTACGGATTTCCCTAGGGGTACCACTAGGGTAAATCACAAAAATCGAAAAATCGTAAAAAGTGGTGAAATTTTTTATCCGAGTCCAATAATTCAGGAAAACTCGATTGGAATAGCTACTTGAAGCTTGCCGGTCACAACGCATCGAGAATTGGCTTCGTCGGAATCCGACGAATTTTTACGGATTTCCCTAGGGGTACCACTAAGGAAAATCACCAAAATCCAAAAATCGTAAAAGGTGGTGAAATTTTGGATCCGAGTCCAATAATTCAGGAAAACTCGATTGGAATAGCTACTGGAAGCTTGCCGGTCACAACGCATCGAGAATTGGCTTCGTCGGAATCCGACGAATTTTTACGGATTTTCCTAGGGGGTACCACTAGGGAATATCACCAAAATCAAAAAATCATAAAAGGTAGTGAAATATTTTATCCGATTCCAATAATTCAGGAAAACTCGATTGGAATAACTACCAGAAGCTTGCCGGTCACAACGCATCGAGAATTGGCTTATTCGAAATCCGACGAATTTTTACGGATTTCCATTGGGGTACCACTAGGAAAAATCCAAAAATCTTAAAAAGTGGTGAAATTTTTGATCCGAGTCCAATAATTCAGGAAAACTCGATTGGAATAGCTACTGGAAGCTTGCCGGTCACAACGCATCGAGAATTGGCTTCGTCGGAATCCGACGAATTTTTACGGATTTCCCTAGGGGTACCACTAGGGTAAATCACAAAAATCGAAAAATCGTAAAAAGTGGTGAAATTTTTGATCCGAGTCCAATAATTCAGGAAAACTCGATTGGAATAGCTACTTGAAGCTTGCCGGTCACAACGCATCGAGAATTGGCTTCGTCGGAATCCGACGAATTTTTACGGATTTCCCTAGGGGTACCACTAGGGAAAAACAACAAAATCGAAAAATCGTAAAAGGTGGTGACATTTTTGATCCGAGTCCAATAATTCAGGAAAACTCGATTGGAATAGTTAATGGAAGCTTGCCGATCACAACGCATCGAGAATTGGCTTCGTCGGAATCCGATGAATTTTTACGGATTTCCCTAAGGGTACCACTAGGGAAAATCACCAAAATCCAAAAATCATAAAAGGTGGTGAAATTTTTGATCCGAGTCCAATAATTCAGGAAAACTCGATTGAAATATCTTCTGGAAGCTTGCCGGTCACAACGCATCGATAATTGGATTCGTCGGAATCCGACGAATTTTTACGGATTTCCCTTGGGGTACCCCTAGGGAAAATCACCAAAATCAAAAAATTATAAAAGGTGGTGAAATTTTTGATCCGAGTCCAATAATTCAGGAAAACTCGATTGGAATAGCTACTGGAAGCTTGCCGGTCACAACGCATCGAGAATTGGTTTCGTCGGAATCCGACAAATTTTTACTGAATTCTCTAGGGGTACCACTAGGAAAAATCACCAAAATCAAAAAATCATAAAAAGTGGTGAAATTTTGGATCCGAGTCCAATAATTCAGGAAAACTCGATTGGAATAGCTACAGGAAGCTTGCCGGTCACAACGTATCGAGAATTAGTTTCGTCGGAATCCGACGAATTTTTACGGATTTCCCTAGGGGTACCACTAGGAAAAATCGAAAAATAGTAAAAAGTGATGAAATTTTGGATCCGAGTCCAATAATTCAGGAAAACTCGATTGGAATAGCTACTGGAAGCTTGCCGGCCACAACGCATCGAAAATTGGCTTCGTCGGAATCCGACGAATTTTTACGGATTTCCCTAGGGGTACCACTAGGGAAAAAGAACAAAATCGAAAAATCATAAAAAGTAGTGAAATTTTTGATCCGAGTCCAATAATTCAGGAAAACTCGATTGGAATAGCTAATGGAAGCTTGCCGGTCACAACGCATCGAGAATTGGTTTCGTCAGAATCCGATTAATTTTTACGGATTTCCCTAGGGGTACCACTAGGGAAAATCACCAAAATCCAAAAATCATAAAAGGTGGTGAAATTTTTGATCCGAGTCCAATAATTCAGGAAAACTCGGTTGGAATATATACTGGAAGCTTGCCGGTCACAACGCATTGAGAATTGGCTTCATCGGAATCCGACGAATTTTTACGGATTTCCCTAGGGGAAAATCACCAAAATCAAAAAATCATAAAAGGTTGTGAAATTTTGGATCCGAGTCCAATAATTCCGGAAAACTCGATTAGAATAGCTACTGGAAGCTTGCCGGTCACAACGCATCGATAATTGGCTGCGTCGAAATTCGACGGATTTTTACGGATTTCCCTTGGTGTACCACTATGAAAAATCGAAAAATCGTAAAAAGTGATGAAATTTTGGATCCGAGTCCAATACGGATTTCCCTAGGGGTACCACTAGGGAAAATCAGCAAAATAAAAAAATCATAAAAGGTGGTGAAATTTTAAATCCGAGTCCAATAATTCAGGATAACTCGATTGGAATAGTTACTGGAAGCTTTCCGATCACAATGTATCGAGAATTGGCTTCGTTGAAATCCGACGAATTTTTACGGATTTCCCTAGGGGTACCACTAGGAAAAATCGAAAAACCGTAAAAAGTGGTGAAATTTTGGATCCGAGTCCAATAATTCAGGAAAACTCGATTGGAATAGATACTGGAGGCTTGCCGGTCACAACGCTTCGAGAATTGGATTCATCGAAATCCGACGAATTTTTAAGGATTTCCCTAGGGGTACCCACTATGGAAAATCAACAAAATCGAAAAATCGTAAAAAGTGGTGAAATTTTTGATCCGAGTCCAATAATTCAGGAAAACTCGATTGGAATTGCTACTGGAAGCTTGCCGATCACAACACATCGAGAATTGGCTTCGTCGGAATCCGACGAATTTTTACGGATTTTCCGAGGGGTACCACTAGGAAAAATCACCAAAATCGAAAATCGTAAAAAGTGGTGAAATTTTTTATCCGAGTCCAATAATTCAGGAAAACTCGATTGGAATAGCTACTGGAAGCTTGCCGATCACAACGCATCGAGAATTGGCTTCGTCGAAATCTGACGAATTTTTACGGATTTCCCTAGGGTTACCACTAGGAAAAATCCAAAAATCGTAAAAAGTGGTGAAATTTTTGATCCTAGTCCAATAATTCAGGAAAACTCGATTGGAATAGCTAATGGAAGCTTTCCGGTCACAACGCATTGAGAATTGGCTTCGTCGGAATTCGACGAATTTTTACGGATTTCCCTAGGTGGTACGACTAGGGAAAATCAAGAAAATCGAAAAATCGTAAAAAGTGGTGAAATTTTTGATCCGAGTCCAATAATTCAGGAAAACTCGATTGGAATGGCTACTGGAAGCATGCCGGTCACAACGCATCGAGGATTGGCTACGTTGAAATCCGACGAATTTTTACGGATTTTCCTAGGGGTACCACTAGGGAAAATCACCAAAATCGAAAAATCGTAAAAAGTGGTAAAATTTTGGATCCGAGTTCAATAATTCAAAAAAACTCGATTGGAATAGCTACTGGAAGCTTGCCCATCACAACGCATCGAGAATTGGCTTCATCAGAATCCGATGAATTTTTACGGATTTCCCTAGGGGTACCACTAGGGAAAATCACCAAAATCGAAAAATTGTAAAAAGTGGCGACATTTTGGGTCTGAGTCAAATAATTCTGGAAAAATCGATTGGAATAGCTACTGGAATCTTGCCGGTCACAACGCATCGAGAATTGGTTTCGTCGAAATCCGACGAATTTTTACGGATTTCCCTAGGAATACCACTAGGAAAAATCGAAAAATCAAAAAAAGTGGTGAAATTTTGGATCCGAGTCCAATAATTCAGGAAAACTCGATTGGAATAGTTACTGGAAGCTTGTCGGCCACAACGCATCGAGAATTGGATTCGTCGGAATCCGACGAATTTTTACGGATTTCCCTAGGGGTACCACTAGGGAAAAACAACAAAATCGAAAAATCGTAAAAAGTGGTGAAATTTTTGATCCAAGTCCAATAATTCAGGAAAACTCGATTGAAATAGCTACTGGAAGCTTGCCGGTCACAACGCATCGAGAATTGGATTAGTCGGAATCCGATAAATTTTCCTTGGGGTAACACTAGGGAAAATCACAAAAATCAAAAAATCATAAAAGTTGGTGAAATTTTGGATCCGAGTCCAATAATTCGGGAAAACTCGATTGGAATAGCTACTGGAAGCTTGCCGGTCACAACGCATCGAGAATTGGTTTCGTCGAAATCCGACGAATTTTTACGGATTTCCCTAGGGGTACCACTAGGGAAAATCACCAAAATTGAAAAATCGTAAAAAGTGTTGAAATTTAGGATTCGAGTCCAATATTTTAGGAAAACTCGATTGGAATAGCTACTGTAAGCTTGCCGGTCACAACGCATCGAGAATTGGCTTCGTCGGAATCCGACGAATTTTTACGGATTTTCCTAGGGGTACCACTAGGGAAAATTAACAAAATCGAAAAATCGTAAAAAGTGGAAAAATTTTTGATCCAAGTCCAATAATTCAGGAAAACTCGATTGGAATAGCTACTGAAAGCTTACAGGTCACAACGCATCGAGAATTGGCTTCGTCGGAATCCGACGAATTTTTACGGATTTCCCTAGGGGTACCACTAGGGAAAATCACCAAAATCAAAAAATCATAAAAGATGGTGAAATTTTGGATTCGAGTCCAATAATTCAGGAAAACTCGATTGGAATAGTTAATGGAAGCTTGCCGATCACAACGCATCGAGAATTGGCTTCGTCGGAATCCGATGAATTTTTACGGATTTCCCTAAGGGTACCACTAGGGAAAATCACCAAAATCCAAAAATCATAAAAGGTGGTGAAATTTTTGATCCGAGTCCAATAATTCTGGAAAACTCGATTGAAATATCTTCTGGAAGCTTGCCGGTCACAACGCATCGAGAATTGGATTCGTCGGAATCCGACGAATTTTTACGGATTTCCCTAGGTGTACCACTATGAAAAATCGAAAAATCGTAAAAAGTGATGAAATTTTGGATCCGAGTCCAATACGGATTTCCCTAGGGGTACCACTAGGGAAAATCAGCAAAATAAAAAAATCATAAAAGGTGGTGAAATTTTAAATCCGAGTCCAATAATTCAGGATAACTCAATTGGAATAGTTACTGGAAGCTTTCCGATCACAATGTATCGAGAATTGGCTTCGTTGAAATCCGACGAATTTTTACGGATTTCCCTAGGGGTACCACTAGGAAAAATCGAAAAACCGTAAAAAGTGGTGAAATTTTGGATCCGAGTCCAATAATTCAGGAAAACTCGATTGGAATAGATACTGGAGGCTTGCCGGTCACAACGCTTCGAGAATTGGATTCATCGAAATCCGACGAATTTTTAAGGATTTCCCTAGGGGTACCCACTATGGAAAATCAACAAAATCGAAAAATCGTAAAAAGTGGTGAAATTTTTGATCCGAGTCCAATAATTCAGGAAAACTCGATTGGAATTGCTACTGGAAGCTTGCCGATCACAACACATCGAGAATTGGCTTCGTCAGAATCAGACGAATTTTTACGGATTTTCCGAGGGGTACCTCTAGGAAAAATCACCAAAATCGAAAAATCGTAAAAAGTGGTGAAATGTTTTATCCGAGTCCAATAATTAAGGAAAACTCGATTGGAATAGCTACTGGAAGCTTGCCGATCACAACGCATCGAGAATTGGCTTCGTCGAAATCTAACGAATTTTTACGGATTTCCCTAGGGTTACCACTAGGAAAAATCCAAAAATCGTAAAAAGTGATAAAATTTTTGATCCAAGTCCAATAATTCAGGAAAACTCGATTGGAATAGCTACTGAAAGCTTACAGGTCACAACGCATCGAGAATTGGCTTCGTCGGAATCCGACGAATTTTTACGGATTTCCCTAGGGGTACCACTAGGGAAAATCACCAAAATCAAAAAATCATAAAAGATGGTGAAATTTTGGATTCGAGTCCAATAATTAAGGAAAACTCGATTGGAATAGCTACTGGAAGCTTGCCGATCACAACGCAACGAGAATTGGATTCGTCGAAATCCGACGAATTTTTACGGATTTTTCTAGTGGTACCAATAGGAAAAATCGAAAAATCGTAAAAAGTGGTGAAATTTTTGATCCGGGTCCAATAATTCAGGAAAACTCAGTTTGAATAGCTACTGGAAGCTTTCCGGTCACAACGCATCTAGAATTGGCTTAGTCGGAATCTGACGAATTTTTACGGATTTTCCTAGAGGTACCACTAGGGAAAATTAACAAAATCGAAAAATCGTAAAAAGTCATAAATTTTTTATCTGAGTCAAATAATTCAGGAAAACTCGATTGGAATAGCTACTGGAAGCTTGCCGGTCACAGCGCATCGAGAATTGGCTTCGTCGGAATCCGACGAATTTTTACGGATTTCCCTAGGGGTACCACTAAGGAAAATCACAAAAAACCAAAAATCATAAAAGGTGGTGAAATTTTTTATCCGAGTCCAATAATTCAAGAAAACTCGATTGGAATAGCTACTGGAAGCTTGCCGATCACAATGCACCGAGAATTGGCTTCGTCGGAATCTGACGAATTTTTACGGATTTTCCTAGGGGTACAACTAGGGAAAATCACTAAAATCCAAAAATCATAAAAAGTGGTGAAATTTTTTATCCGAGTCTAATAATTCAGGAAAACTCGGTTGGAATATCTACTGGAAGCTTGCCGATCACAACGCATCGAAAATTGGCTTCGACGAAATCCGACGAATTTTTACGGATTTCCCTAGGGGTACCACTAGGAAAAAACGAAAAATCGTAAAAAGTGGTGAAATTTTTTATCTGGGTCCAATAATTCATGAAAACTCGTTTGGAATAGCTACTGGAAGCTTGCCGGTCACAACGCATCTAGAATTGGCTTCGTCGGAATCCGAAAAATTTTTACGGATTTCCCTAGGGGTACCACTAGGGAAAATCAACAAAATCGAAAAATCGTAAAAAGTGGTGAAATTTTTGATCCGAGTCCAATAATTCAGGAAAACTCTATTGGAATAGCTTCTGAAAGCTTGCCGGTCACAACGCATCGAGAATTGGCTTCGACGGAATCCGACGAATTTTTACGGATTTCCCTAGGAGTACCACTCGGAAAAATCACCAAAATCAAAAAAATCATAAAAGGAGGTGAAATTTTGGATCCGAGTCCAATAATTCAGGAAAACTCGATTGGAATAGCTACTGGAAGCTTGCCGTTGAGAATTGGTTTCGTCGAAATCCGACGAATTTTTACGGATTTCCCCAGGGGTACTACTAGGGAAAATAACCAAAATCGAAAAATCGTAAAAAGTGGTAAAATTTTTAATCCGAGTCCAATAATTCAGGAAAACTCGATTGGAATAGCTACTGGAAGCTTGCCGGTCACAACGCATCGAGAATTGGCTTCGTCGGAATCCGACGAATTTTTACGGATTTCCCTAGGGGTACCATTTGGGAAAATCACAAAAATCAAAAAATCATAAAAGGTGGTTAAATTTTTGATCCGAGTCCAATAATTCAGGAAAACTCGATTGGAATAGCTACTGGAAGCTTGCCGGTCACAACGCATCGAGAATTGGCTTCGTCGGAATCCGACGAATTTTTACGGATTTCCCTAGGGGTACCACTAGGGTAAATCACAAAAATCGAAAAATCGTAAAAAGTGGTGAAATTTTTGATCCGAGTCCAATAATTCAGGAAAACTCGATTGGAATAGCTACTTGAAGCTTGCCGGTCACAACGCATCGAGAATTGGCTTCGTCGGAATCCGATGGATTTTCCCGGATTTTCCTTGGGGTACCACTAGGGAAAATCACCAAAATCCAAAAATCGTAAAAGGTGGTGAAATTTTGGATCCGAGTCCAATAATTCAGGAAAACTCGATTGGAATAGCTACTGGAAGCTTGCCGGTCACAACGCATCGAGAATTGGCTTCGTCGGAATCCGACGAATTTTTACAGATTTCCCTAGGGGTACCACTAGGGAAAATCACCAAAATCAAAAAATCATAAAAGGTGGTGAAATATTTTATCCGATTCCAATAATTCAGGAAAACTCGATTGGAATAACTACCAGAAGCTTGCTGGTCACAACGCATCGAGAATTGGCTTATTCGAAATCCGACGAATTTTTACGGATTTCCCTAGGGGTACCACTAGGAAAAATCCAAAAATCGTAAAAAGTGGTGAAATTTTTGGTCCGAGTCCAATAATTCAGGAAAACTCGATTGGAATAGCTAATGGAAACTTTCCGGTCACAACGCATCGAGAATTGACTTCGTCGGAATCCGACGAATTTTTATAGATTTCCCTAGGTGGTACCACTAGGGAAAATCAACAAAATCGAAAAATCGTAAAAAGTGGTGAAATTTTGGATCCGAGTCTAATAACTTAGAAAAACTCGATTGGAATAGCTAATGGAAACTTTCCGGTCACAACGCATCGAGAATTGGTTTCGTCAGAATTCGACGAATTTTTATGGATTTTCCTAGGTGGTACCACTAGGGAAAATCACCAAAATCAAAAAATCATAAAAGGTGGTGAAATTTTGGATCCGAGTCCAATAATTCAGGAAAACTCGATTGGAATATCTTCTGGAAGCTTGCCGGTCACAGCGTATCGAGAATTGCCTTCGTCGGAATCCGACGAATTTTTACGGATTTCCCTAGGGGTACCACTAGGACAAATCGTAAAATCATAAAAAGTGGTGTAATTTTTTATCCGAGTCCAATAATTCAGGAAAACTCGATTGGAATAGCTACTGGAAGCATGCCGGTCACAACGCATCTAGAATTGGCTTCGTCGGAATCCGACGAATTTTTACGGATTTCCCTAGGGGTACCACTAGGGAAAATCAACAAAATCGAGAAATCGTAAAAAGTGGTGAAATTTTTGATCCGAGTCCAATAATTCAGGAAAACTCGATTGGAATAGCTACTGGAAGCTTGCCGGTCACAACGCATCGAGAATTGTCTTCGACGGAATCCGACGAATTTTTACGGATTTCCCTAGGTGTACCACTAGGAAAAATCACCAAAATCGAAAAATCGTAAAAAGTGGTGAAATTTTTGATCCGAGTCCAATAATTCAGGAAAACTCGATTGGAATAGCTACTTGAAGCTTGCCGGTCACAACGCATCGAGAATTGGCTTCGTCGGAATCCGATGAATTTTTACGGATTTTCCTTGGGGTACCACTAGGGAAAATCACCAAAATCCAAAAATCGTAAAAGGTGGTGAAATTTTGGATCCGAGTCCAATAATTCAGGAAAACTCGATTGGAATAGCTACTGGAAGCTTGCCGGTCACAACGCATCGAGAATTGGCTTCGTCGGAATCCGACGAATTTTTACGGATTTCCCTAGGGGTACCACTAGGGAAAATCACCAAAATCAAAAAATCATAAAAGGTGGTGAAATATTTTATCCGATTCCAATAATTCAGGAAAACTCGATTGGAATAACTACCAGAAGCTTGCTGGTCACAACGCATCGAGAATTGGCTTATTCGAAATCCGACGAATTTTTACGGATTTCCCTAGGGGTACCACTAGGAAAAATCCAAAAATCGTAAAAAGTGGTGAAATATTTGGTCCGAGTCCAATAATTCAGGAAAACTCGATTGGAATAGCTAATGGAAACTTTCCGGTCACAACGCATCGAGAATTGGCTTCGTCGGAATCCGACGAATTTTTATAGATTTCCCTAGGTGGTACCACTAGGGAAAATCAACAAAATCGAAAAATCGTAAAAAGTGGTGAAATTTTGGATCCGAGTCCAATAATTTAGAAAAACTCGATTGGAATAGCTAATGGAAACTTTTCGGTCACAACGCATCGAGAATTGGCTTCGTCGGAATCCGACGAATTTTTATGGATTTCCCTAGGTGGTACCACTAGGGAAAATCACCAAAATCAAAAAATCATAAAAGGTGGTGAAATTTTGGATCCGAGTCCAATAATTCAGGAAAACTCGATTGGAATATCTTCTGGAAGCTTGCCGGTCACAGCGTATCGAGAATTGCCTTCGTCGAAATCCGACGAATTTTTACGGATTTCCCTAGGGGTACCACTAGGACAAATCGAAAAATCATAAAAAGTGGTGTAATTTTTTATCCGAGTCCAATAATTCAGGAAAACTCGATTGGAATAGCTACTGGAAGCTTGCCGGTCACAACGCATCTAGAATTGGCTTCGTCGGAATCCGACGAATTTTTACGGATTTCCCTAGGGGTACCACTAGGGAAAATCAACAAAATCGAGAAATCGTAAAAAGTGGTAAAATTTTTGGTCCGAGTCCAATAATTCAGGAAATCTCGATTGGAATAGCTACTGGAAGCTTGCCGTTGAGAATTTTCTTCGTCGAATTTATACGGATTTTCCTGGGGGTACCACTAGCGAAAATCACCAAAATCGAAAAATCGTAAAAAGTGGTGAAATTTTGGATCCGAGTCCAATAATTCATGAAAACTCGATTGAAATAGGTACTGGAAGCTTGCCGTTGAGAATTAGTTTCGTCGGAATCCGACGAATTTTTACAGATTTTTCTAGTGGTACCACTAGGAAAAATCACCAAAATCAAAAAATCGTAAAAAGTGGTGAAATTTTTGATCCGAGTCCAATAATTCAAGAAAACTCGATTGGAATAGCTACTGGAAGCTTGCCATTGAGAATTTGCTTCGTCGGAATCCGACGAATTTTAACGGATTTCCCTAGGTGTACCACTAGGAAAAATCACCAAAATCGAAAAATCGTAAAAAGTGGTGAAATTTTGGATCCGACTCCAATAATTTAGGAAAACTCAATTGGAACAGCTACTGGAAGCTTACCGGTCACAACGCATCAAGAATTGGCTTCGTCGGAATCCGTCGAATTTTTACGCATTTCTCTAGGGGTAACACTAGGGTAAATCGAAAAATCGTAAAAAGTGGAGAAATTTTTGATCTTAGTCCAATAATTCAGGAAAACACGATTGGAATAGCTACTGGAAGCTTGCTGTTGAGAATTGGCTTTGTCGGAATCCGACGAATTTTTACGGATTTTCCTAGGGGTACCACTAGGGTAAATCACCAAAATCGAAAAATCGTAAAAAGTTGTGAAATTTTGGATCCGAATCCAATAATTCAGGAAAACTCGATTGGAATAGCTGCTGGAAGCTTGCCGGTCACAATGCATCGAGAATTGGTTTCATCGGAATCCGACGAATTTTTACGGATTTCCCTAGGGGTACCACTAGGGAAAATCGAAAAATCGTAAAAAGTGGTTAAATTTTTGATCCGAGTCCAATAATTCAGGAACACTCGATTGGAATAGCTACTGGAAACTTACCGGTCACAACGCATCGAGAATTATCTTTGTCGAAATCTGACGAATTTTTACGGATTTTCCTACGGGTAACACTTGGAAAAATCGAAAAATCGTAAAAAGTAGAGAAATTTTGCATCCGAGTCCAATAATTAAGGAAAACTCGATTGTATTAGCTACTGGAAGCTTGCCGGTCACAACGCATCTAGAATTGGCTTCGTCAGAATCCGACGAATTTTTACGGACTTTCCTAGGGGTACCACTAGGGAAAATCACCAAAATCGAAAAATCGTAAAAAGTGGTGAAATTTTGGATCCGAGTCCAATAATTCATGAAAACTCGATTGGAATAGGTACTGGAAGCTTGCCGTTGAGAATTGGTTTCGTCGAAATCCGACGAATTTTTACGGATTTCCCTTGGGGTACCACTAGGAAAAATCACCAAAATCAAAAAATCGTAAAAATTGGTGAAATTTTTGAACCGAGTCCAATAATTCAGGAAAACTCGATTGGAATAGCTACTGGAAGCTTGCCGTTGAGAATTTGTTTCGTCGGAATTCGACGAATTTTTACGGATTTCCCTAGGTGTACCACTAGGAAAAATCACCAAAATTGAAAAATCGTAAAAAGTGGTGAAATTTTGGATCCGAGTCCAATAATTTAGGAAAACTCAATTGGAATAGCTATTGGAAGCTTACCTGTCACAACGCATCAAGAATTGGCTTCGTCGAAATTCGTCGAATTTTTACGGATTTCTCTAGGGGTAACACTAGGGAAAATCGAAAAATCGTAAAAAGTGGAGAAATTTTTTATCTTAGTCCAATAATTTAGGAAAACTCGATTGGAATAGCTGCTGGAAGCTTGCTGGTCACAACGCATCGAGATTTGTCTTCGTCGGAATCCGACGAATTTTTACGGATTTCCCTTGGGGTACAACTAGGGAAAATCACCAAAATCGAAAAATCTTAAAAAGTGGTGAAATGTTGGATCAAAGTCCAATAATTCAGGAAAACTCGATTGGAATAGCTACTGAAAACTTGCCGGTCACAACACATCGAGAATTGACTTCGTCGGAATCCGATGAATTTTTACGGATTTCGCTTAGGGTACCACTAGGGAAAATTGAAAAATCGTAAAAAATGGTGAAATTTTTGATCCGAGTTCAATAATTTAGGAAAACTCGATTGGAATAGCTACTGGAAGCTTGCCTTTGAGAATTTGCTTCGTCGAAATTCGACGAATTTTTATGGATTTCACTAGGTGTACCACTAAGAAAAATCACCAACATCGAAAAATCGTAAAAAGTTGTGAAATTTTGAATCCGAGTCCAATAATTCAGGAAAACTCAATTAGAATAGCTACTGGAAGATTGCCAGTCACAACGCATCGATAATTGGCTTCGTCGGAATCCGACGAATTTTAACGGATTTCACTAGGCTTAACACTAGGGAAAATCGAAAAATCGTAAAAAGTGGAGAAATTTTGGATCTGAGTCCAATAATTCAGGAAAACTTGATTGGAATTGCTACTGGAAGCTTGCCGGTCACAACGCATCAAGAATTGTCTATGTCGAAATCCGACGAATTTTTACGGATTTCCCTAGGGGTACCACTAGGAAAAATACCCAAAATCAAAAAATCGTAAAAAGTGGTGAAATTTTGGATCCGAGTCCAATAATTCAGGAAAACTCGATTGGAATAGCTACTGAAAGCTTACCGTTGAGAATTGGTTTCGTCGGAATCCGACGAATTTTTACGGATTTCCCTAGGGGTACCACTAAGAAAAATCACCAAAATCGAAAAATCGTAAAAAGTGGTGAAATATTTGATCCGAGTCTAATAATTCAGGAAAACTCGATTGGAATAGTTACTGGAAGCTTGCCGTTGAGAATTGGTTTCGTCGGAATCCGAAGAATTTTTACGGATTTTCCTAGGTGTACCACTAGGGAAAATCACCAAAATCGAAAAATCGTAAAAAGTGGTGAAATTTTTGATCCGAGTCCAATAATTCAGGAAAACTCGATTGGAATAGCTACTGGAAGCTTGCCGGTCACAACGCATCGAGAATTGTCTTCGACGGAATCCGACGAATTTTTACGGATTTCCCTAGGTACTAGGAAAAATCACCAAAATCGAAAAATCGTAAAAAGTGGTGAAATTTTTGATCCGAGTCCAATAATTCAGGAAAACTCGATTGGAATAGCTACTTGAAGCTTGCCGGTCACAACGCATCGAGAATTGGCTTCGTCGGAATCCGATGAATTTTTACGGATTTTCCTTGGGGTACCACTAGGGAAAATCACCAAAATCCAAAAATCTTAAAAGGTGGTGAAATTTTGGATCCGAGTCCAATAATTCAGGAAAACTCGATTGGAATAGCTACTGGAAGCTTGCCGGTCACAACGCATCGAGAATTTGCTTCGTCGGAATCCGACGAATTTTTACGGATTTCCCTAGGGGTACCACTAGGGAAAATCACCAAAATCAAAAAATCATAAAAGGTGGTGAAATATTTTATCCGATTCCAATAATTCAGGAAAACTCGATTGGAATAACTACCAGAAGCTTGCTGGTCACAACGCATCGAGAATTGGCTTATTCGAAATCCGACGAATTTTTACGGATTTCCCTAGGGGTACCACTAGGAAAAATCCAAAAATCGTAAAAAGTGGTGAAATTTTTGGTCCGAGTCCAATAATTCAGGAAAACTCGATTGGAATAGCTAATGGAAACTTTCCGGTCACAACGCATCGAGAATTGGCTTCGTCGGAATCCGACGAATTTTTATAGATTTCCCTAGGTGGTACCACTAGGGAAAATCAACAAAATCGAAAAATCGTAAAAAGTGGTGAAATTTTGGATCCGAGTCCAATAATTTAGAAAAACTCGATTGGAATAGCTAATGGAAACTTTCCGGTCACAACGCATCGAGAATTGGCTTCGTCGGAATCCGACGAATTTTTATGGATTTCCCTAGGTGGTACCACTAGGGAAAATCACCAAAATCAAAAAATCATAAAAGGTGGTGAAATTTTGGATCCGAGTCCAATAATTCAGGAAAACTCGATTGGAATATCTTCTGGAAGCTTGCCGGTCACAGCGTATCGAGAATTGCCTTCGTCGGAATCCGACGAATTTTTACGGATTTCCCTAGGGGTACCACTAGGACAAATCGAAAAATCATAAAAAGTGGTGTAATTTTTTATCCGAGTCCAATAATTCAGGAAAACTCGATTGGAATAGCTACTGGAAGCTTGCCGGTCACAACGCATCTAGAATTGGCTTCGTCGGAATCCGACGAATTTTTACGGATTTCCCTAGGGGTACCACTAGGGAAAATCAACAAAATCGAGAAATCGTAAAAAGTGGTAAAATTTTTGGTCCGAGTCCAATAATTCATGAAATCTCGATTGGAATAGCTACTGGAAGCTTGCCGTTGAGAATTTTCTTCGTCGAATTTATACGGATTTTCCTGGGGGTACCACTAGCGAAAATCACCAAAATCGAAAAATCGTAAAAAGTGGTGAAATTTTTGATCCGAGTCCAATAATTCAGGAAAACTCGATTGGAATAGCTACTGAAAGCTTACCGTTGAGAATTGGTTTCGTCGGAATCCGACGAATTTTTACGGATTTCCCTAGGGGTACCACTAAGAAAAATCACCAAAATCGAAAAATCGTAAAAAGTGGTGAAATATTTGATCCGAGTCTAATAATTCAGGAAAACTCGATTGGAATAGCTACTGGAAGCTTGCCGTTGAGAATTGGCTTCGTCGGAATCCGAAGAATTTTTACGGATTTTCCTAGGGTTACCACTAGGGAAAATCACCAAAATCGAAAAATCGTAAAAAGTGGTGAAATTTTTGATCCGAGTCCAATAATTCAGGAAAACTCGATTGGAATAGCTACTGGAAGCTTGCCGGTCACA
The DNA here is from genome assembly GCA_947683425.1 of Excoecaria cochinchinensis. NCBI lineage: Eukaryota > Viridiplantae > Streptophyta > Magnoliopsida > Malpighiales > Euphorbiaceae > Excoecaria > Excoecaria cochinchinensis. Next base: position 17,789,250 of record CANTUQ010000058.1, read on the forward strand.
ACGCATCGAGAATTGTCTTCGACGGAATCCGACGAATTTTTACGGATTTTCCTAGGTGTACCACTAGGAAAAATCACCAAAATCGAAAAATCGTAAAAAGTGGTGAAATTTTGGATCCGAGTCCAATAATTCAGGAAAACTCAATTGGAATAGCTACTGGAAGCTTGCCGGTCACAACGCATCAAGAATTGGCTTCGTCGGAATCCGTCGAATTTTTACGGATTTCTCTAGGGGTAACACTAGGAAAAATCGAAAAATCGTAAAAAGTGGAGAAATTTTAGATCTTAGTCCAATAATTCAGGAAAACTCGATGGGAATAGCTACTGGAAGCTTGCCGGTCACAACGCATCGAGAATTATCTTCGTCGGAATCCGACGAATTTTTACGGATTTCCCTTGGGGTACAACTAGGGAAAATCTCCAAAATCGAAAAATTTTAGAAAGTGGTGAAATTTTGGATCCGAGTCCAATAACTCAGGACAACTCGATTGGAATAGCTACTGGAAACTTGCCGGTCACAACACATCGAGAATTGGCTTCGTCGGAATCCAACGAATTTTTACGGATTTACCTTGGGGTACCACTAGGAAAAATTGAAAAATCGTAAAAAATGGTGAAATTTTTTATACGAGTCCAATAATTTAGGAAAACTCGATTGGAATAGCTACTAGAAGCTTGCCGGTCACAACGCATCGAGAATTGGCTTCGTCAGAATCCAACGAATTTTTACGGATTTCCCTAGGGGTACCACTAGGAAAAATCACCAAAATCGAAAAATCGTAAAAAGTGAAGAAATTTTTTATCCGAGTCCAATAATTCAGGAAAAATCGATTGGAATAGCTACTTGAAGCTTGCCGGTCACAATGCATCGAGAATTGGCTTCGTCGGAATGTGACGAATTTTTACGGATTTTCCTAGGGGTATCACTAGGGAAAATCACCAAAATCGAAAAATCGTAAAAAGTGGTGAAATTTTGGATCCAAGTCCAATAATTCAGGAAAACTCGATTGGAATATCTACTGGAAGCTTGTCATTGAGAATTTGCTTCGTCGGAATTCGACGAATTTTTACGGATTTTCCTAGGGGTACCACTAGGGAAAATCACCAAAATCGAAAAATCTTAAAAAGTGGTGAAATGTTGGATCCGAGTCCAATAATTCAGGACAACTCGATTGGACTAGCTACTGGAAACTTGCCGGTCACAACACATCGAGAATTGGATTCGTCGGAATCCGACCAATTTTTACGGATTTACCGTGGGGTACCACTAGGAAAAATTGAAAAATCGTAAAAAATGGTGAAATTTTTGATACGAGTCCAATAATTTAGGAAAACTCGATTGGAATAGCTACTGGAAGCTTGCCGGTCACAACGCATCGAGAATTGGCTTCGTCAGAATCCTACGAATTTTTACGGATTTCCCTAGGGGTACTACTAGGGAAAATCACCAAAATCAAAAAATCGTAAAAAGTGGTGAAATTTTGGATCCGAGTGCAATAATTAGGGAAAACTCGATTGGAATAGGTACTGGAAGCTTGCCGTTGAGAATTGGTTTCGTCGGAATCCGACGAATTTTTACGGATTTCCCTAGGGGTACCACTAGGAAAAATCACCAAAATCGAAAAATCGTAAAAAGTGGTGAAATTTTTGATCCGAGTCCAATAATTCAGGAAAACTCGATTGCAATTGCTACTGGAAGCTTGCCGGTCACAACGCATCGAGAATTGGCTTCGTCGGTATCCGACGAATTTTTACTGATTTCCCTAGGGGTACCACTAGGGAAAATCACCAAAATCGAAAAGTCGTAAAAAGTGTTGAAATGTTGGATCTGAATACAATAATTCAGGGAAACTCGATTGGAATAGCTACTGGAAGCTTGCAGTTGAGAATTGGCTTTGTCGAAATCCGATGAATTTTTACGGATTTCCCTAGGGGTACCACTAGGAAAAATCACCAAAATCGAAAAATCGTAAAAAGTGGTGAAATTTTTGATCCGAGTCCAATAATTCAGGAAAACTCGATTGGAATAGCTACTGGAAGCTTGCCGTTGAGAATTTGCTTCGTCGAAATCCGACGAATTTTTACGGATTTCCCTAGGTGTACCACTAGGAAAAATCACCAAAATCGAAAAATCGTAAAAAGTGGTGAAATATTTGATCCGAGTCTAATAATTCAGGAAAACTCGATTGGAATAGCTACTGGAAGCTTGCCGTTGAGAATTGGCTTCGTCAGAATCCGAAGAATTTTTATGGATTTTCCTAGGGGTACCACTAGAGAAAATCACCAAAATCGAAAAATCGTAAAAAGTGGTGAAATTTTTGATCCGAGTCCAATAATTCAGGAAAACTCGATTGGAATAGCTACTGGAAGATTGCCGTTGAGAATTTGCTTCGTCGGAATCCGACGAATTTTTACGGATTTCCCTAGGTGTACCACTAGGAAAAACCACCAAAATCGAAAAATCGTAAAAAGTGGTGAAATTTTTGATCTGAGTCCAATAATTCAGGAAAACTCAATTAGAATAGCTACTGGAAGCTTTCCGGTCACAACGCATCGAAAATTGGTTTCGTCGGAATCCGACAAATTTTTACGGATTTCACTAGGCGTAACACTAGGGAAAATCGAAAAATTGTAAAAATTGGAAAAATTTTGGATCTGTGTCCAATAATTAAGGAAACCTTGATTGGAATTGCTACTGGAAGCTTGCCGGTCACAACGCATCGAGAATTGTCTATGTCAGAATCCGACGAATTTTTACGGATTTCCCTAGGGGTACCATTAAGGAAAATCACCAAAATCATAAAAAATTGTGAAATATTTGATCCGAGTCTAAAAATTCAGGAAAACTCGATTGGAATAGCTACTGGAAGCTTGCCGTTGAGAATTGGTTTCGTCGGAATCCGAAGAATTTTTAAGGATTTTCCTAGGGGTACCACTAGGGAAAATCACCAAAATCGAAAAATCGTAAAAAGTGCTGAAATTTTGGGTCCGAGTCCAATAATTCAGGAAAACTCGATTGGAATAGCTACTGGAAGCTTGACGGTCACAACGTATCGAGAATTGGCTTCGTCGAAAGGCGACGAATTTTTACGGATTTCCTTAGGGGTACCACAAGGGAAAATCACCAAAATCGAAAAATCGTAAAAAGTGGTGAAATTTTGGATCCGAGTGCAATAATTAGGGAAAACTCGATTGGAATAGGTACTGGAAGCTTGCCGGTCACAACGCATCGAGAATAGGCTTCGTCGGAATCCTACGAATTTTTACGGATTTCCCTAGGGGTACCACTAGGTAAAATCACCAAAATCGAAAAATCGTAAAAAGTGGTGAAATTTTTTATCCGAGTCCAATAATTCAGGAAAACTCGATTGGAATAGCTACTGGAAGCTTGCCGGTCACAATGTATCGAGAATTGGCTTCGTCGGAACCCTACAAATTTTTACGGATTTCCATAGGGGTACCACTAGGAAAAATCACCAAAGTCGAAAAATCGTAAAAAGTTGTCAAATTTTGGATCCGAGTCCAATAATTCAGGAAAACTCGATTGGAATAACTACTGGAAGCTTGCCGGTCATAACGCATTGAGAATTGGCTTCGTCGGAATCCGATGAATTTTTACGGATTTCGCTAGGGGTACCACTAGGGAAAATCACCAAAATCGAAAAATCGTAAAAAGTTGTGAAATTTTGGATCCGAGCCCAATAATTTAGGAAAACTCGATTGGAATAGCTACTGGAAGATTTCTGGTCACAACACATCGAGAATTGGCTTCGTCAGAATGCTACGAATTTTTGCGGATTTTCCTAGGGCTACCACTTGGGAAAATCACCAAAATCGAAAAATTGTAAAAATTGGTGAAATGTTTGATCCGTGTCCAATAATTCAGGAATACTCGATTGGAATAGCTACTGGAAGCTTGCCGGTCACAACGCATCGAGAATTGGCTTCGTCGAAAGGCGACGAATTTTTACGAATTTTCCTAGGGGTACCACTAGGGAAAATCACCAAAATCGAAAAATCCTAAAAAGTGGTGAAATTTTGGATCCGAGTCACATAATTTAGGAAAACTCAATTGGAATAGCTACTGGAAGCTTGCCGGTCACAACGCATCGAGAATTGGCTTCGTCGGAATCCTACAAATTTTTACGGATTTCCCTAGGGGTAGCACCAGGAAAAATCACCAAAATCGAAAAATCGTAAAAAGTGGTGAAATTTTTGATCCGAGTCTAATCATTCAGAAAAACTCGATTGGAATAACTACTGGAAGTTTGCCGGTCACATCGCATCGTGAATTGGCTTCGTCAGAATCCGACGAATTTTTACGGATTTCCCTAGGGGTACCACTAGGGAAAATCACCAAAATCGAAAAATCGTAAAAAGTGGTGAAATTTTGGATCCAAGTCCAATAATTCAGGAAAACTCGATTGGAATAGCTACTGGAAGCTTTCCGGTCACAACGAATCGAAAATTGGCTTCTTTGAAATGTGACGAATTTTTGTGGATTTCCCTAGGGGTACCACTAGGGAAAATCACAAAAATCGAAAAATCGTAAAAAGTGGTGAACTTTTGGATCCGAGTCCAATAATTTAGGAAAACTCGATTGGAATAGCTACTGGAAGCTTGCCGGTCACAACACATCGAGAATTGGCATCGTCGGAATCCTACAAATTTTTAATGATTTCCCTAGGGGTACCACTAGGAAAAATCACCAAAATCGAAAAATCGTAAAAAGTGGTGAAATTTTTGATCCGAGTCCAATAATTCAGGAAAACTCGATTGGAATAACTACTGGAAGCTTTCCAGTCACAACGCATCGAGAATTGGATTCGTCGGAATGTGACGAATTTTTACGGATTTTCCTAGGGGTACCACTAGGGAAAATCACCAAAATCGAAAAATCGTAAAAATTTGTGAAATTTTTGATCCGAGTCCAATAATTCAGGAAAACTCGATTGGAATAGCTTCTGAAAGCTTGCCGGTCACAACGCATCGAGAATTGGCTTCGTCGAAATCCGACGAATTTTTACGGATTTTCCTAGGGGTAACACTAGGGAAAATCGAAAAATCGTAAAAAGTAGAGAAATTTTGAGTCCAATAATTTAGGAAAACTCGAATGGAATAGCTATTGGAAGCTTGCCGGTCACAACGCATCGAGAATTGGTTTCGTTAAAATCCGACGAGTTTTTACGGATTTTCCTAGGGGTAACACTAGGGAAAATCGAAAAATCGTAAAAAGTAGAGAAATTTTTGATCCGAGTCCAATAATTCAAGAAAACTCGATTAGAATAACTACTGGTAGCTTGCCGGTCACAACGCTTCGAGAATTTGCTTCGTCGGAATCCGACGAATTTTTACAAATTTCCCTAGGGGTACCACTAGGGAAAATCACAAAAATCGAAAAATCGTAAAAAGTGGTGAAATTTTGGATCCGAGTCCAATAATTCAGGAAAACTCGATTGGAATATCTACTGGAAGCTTTCCAGTCACAACGCATCTAGAATTTGTTTCGTCGGAATGTGACGAATTTTTGCGGATTTCCCTAGGGGTACCACTAGGGAAAATCACCAAAATCGAAAAATCGTAAAAATTGGTGAAATTTTTTATCCGAGTCCAATAATTCAGGAAAACTCGATTGGAATAGCTACTGGAAGCTTGCCGGTCACAAGGCATCGAGAATTGGTTTCGTCGAAATCCGACGAATTTTTACGGATTTTCCTAGGGGTAACGCTAGGGAAAATCGAAAAATCGTAAAAAGTAGAGAAATTTTTGATCCGAGTCCAATAATTCAGGAAAACTCGATTGGAATAGCTACTGAAAGCTTGCCGGTCACAACCCATCGAGAATTTACTTCGTCGAAATCCGACGAATTTTTACGGATTTTCCTAGTGGCAACACTAGGGAAAATCGAAAAATCGTAAAAAGTAGAGAAATTTTTGATCCGAGTCCAATAATTCAAGAAAACGCGATTGGAATAGCTACTGGAAGCTTGCCGGTCACAACGCATCGAGAATTAGCTTCGTCGGAATCCGACGAATTTTTTCGGATTTTCCTAGGGGTACAACTAGGGAAAATCACCAAAATCGTAAAAAGTGATGAAATTTTGGATCCGAGTCTAATAATTCAGAAAAACTCGATTGGAATAGCTACTGGAAGCTTTCCGGTCACAACGCATCGAGAATTGGCTTCGTCGGAATGTGACGAATTTTTGCGGATTTCCCTAGGGGTACCACAAGGGAAAATCACCAAAATCGAAAAATCATAAAAATTGGTGAAATTTTTGATCCGAGTCCAATAATCCAGGAAAACTTGATTGGAATAGCTACTGGAAGCTTGCCGGTCACAACGCATCGAGAATTGGCTTCGTCGAAAGACGACGAATTTTTACGGATATCCCTAGGGGTACCACTAGGGAAAATCACCAAAATCGAAAAATCGTAAAAAGTTGTGAAATTTTGGATCCGAGTCCAATAATTTAGGAAAACTCGATTGGAATAGCTACTGGAAGCTTGCCGGTCACAACGCATCGAGAATTGGCTTCGTCGGAATTCTACGAATTTTTACGGATTTCCCTAGGGGTACCACTAGGAAAAATCACCAAAATCGAAAAATCGTAAGAAGTGGTGAAATTTTGGATCCGAGTCCAATAATTCAGGAAAACTCAGTTTGAATAGCTACTGGAAGCTTTCCGGTCACAACGCATCTAGAATTGGCTTAGTCGGAATCTGACGAATTTTTACGGATTTTCCTAGAGGTACCACTAGGGAAAATTAACAAAATCGAAAAATCGTAAAAAGTCATAAATTTTTTATCTGAGTCAAATAATTCAGGAAAACTCGATTGGAATAGCTACTGGAAGCTTTCCGGTCACAACGCATCGAGAATTGGCTTATTCGAAATCCGACGAATTTTTACGGATTTCCATTGGGGTACCACTAGGAAAAATCCAAAAATCGTAAAAAGTGGTGAAATTTTTGATCCGAGTCCAATAATTCAGGAAAACTCGATTGGAATAGCTACTGGAAGCTTGCCGGTCACAAGGCATCGAGAATTGACTTCGTCGAGATCCGACAAATTTTTACGGATTTCTCTAGGGGTACCACTAGGAAAAATCACCAAAATCGAAAAATCGTAAAAAGTAGTGAAACTTTGGATCCGAGTCCAATAATTCAGGAAAACTCGATTGGAATAGCTACTGGAAGCTTGCCGGTCACAACGCATCGAGAATTGGCTTCGTCGGAATCCTACGAATTTTTACGGATTTCCCTAGGGGTACCACTAGGGAAAATCACAAAAATCGTAAAAAGTGGTGAAATTTTTGATCCGAGTCCAATAATTCAGGAAAAATCGATTGGAATAGCTACTGGAAGCTTGCCGTCACAACGCATCAAGAATTGGCTTCGTCGAAATGTGACGAATTTTTACGGATTTTCCTAGGGGTACCACTAGGAAAAATCACCAAAATCGAAAAATAGTAAAAAGTGGTGAAATTTTTGATCCGAGTCCAATAATTCAGGAAAACTCGATTGGAATAGCTACTGGAAGCTTTCCGGTCACAACGCATCGAGAATTGGCTTCGTCGGAATGTGACGAATTTTTACGGATTTCCCTAGGGGTACCACTAGGGAAAATCACCAAAATCGAAAAATCGTAAAAATTGGTGAAATTTTTGATCCGTGTCCAATAATTCAGGAAAACTCGATTGGAATAGCTACTGGAAGCTTGCCGGTCACAACGCATCAAAAATTGGTTTCGTCGGAATTCGACGAATTTTTACGGATTTTCCTTGGGGTACCAATAGGGAAAATCACCAAAATCGAAAAATCATAAAAAGTGATGAAACTTTGGATCCGAGTCCAATAATTCAGGAAAACTCGATTGGAATAGCTACTGAAAGCTTTTCGGTCACAACGCATCGAGAATTGGCTTCATCGGAATGTGAAGAATTTTTGCGGATTTTCATAGGGGTACCACTAGGGAAAATCACAAAAATCGAAAAATCGTAAAAATTGGTGAAATTTTTTATCCGAGTCCAATAATTCAGGAAAACTCGATTGGAATAGCTACTGGAAGCTTGCCGGTCACAACGCATCGAGAATTGGTTACGTCGAAAGGCGACGAATTTTTACGGATTTCCCTAGGGGTACCACTAGGGAAAATCACCAAAATCGAAAAATCGTAAAAAGTGGTGAAATTTAGGATTCGAGTCCAATAATTTAGGAAAACTCGATTGGAATAGCTACTGGAAGCTTACCGGTCACAACGCATCGAGAATTGGCTTCGTCGGAATCCTACGAATTTTTACGGATTTCCCTAGGGGTACCACTAGGAAAAATCACCAAAATCGAAAAATCGTAAAAAGTGGTGAAATTTTTTATCCGAGTCCAATAATTCAGAAAAACTCGATTGGAATAGCTACTGGTAGCTTGCCGGTAACAACGCATCGAGAATTTGCTTCGTCGAAAGGCGACGAATTTTTACGGATTTTCCTAGGGGTACCACTAGAGAAAATTACCAAAATCGAAAACTCGTAAAAAGTGTTGAAATTTTGGATCCGAGTCCAATAATTTAGGAAAACTCGCTTGGAATAGCTACTGGAAGCTTACCGGTCACAACGCATCGAGAATTGGCTTCGTCGGAATCCTACGAATTTTTACGAATTTCCCTAGGGGTACCACTAGAAAAAATCACCAAAATCGAAAAATCGTAAAAAGTGGTGAAATTTTTGATCCGAGTCCAATAATTCAGGAAAACTCGATTGGAATAGCTACTGGAAGCTTGCCGGTCACAACGCATCGAGAATTGGTTTCGTCGGAATCCTACGAATTTTTACGAATTTTCCTAGGGGTACCACTAGGAAAAATCACCAAAATCGAAAAATCGTAAAAAGTGGTGAAATTTTCGATCCGAGTCCAATAATTCAGGAAAACTCGATTGGAATAGCTACTGGAAGCTTGCCGGTCACAACGCATCGAGAATTGGTTTCGTCGGAATCCGACAAATTTTTACGGATTTCTCTAGGGGTACCACTGGGAAAAATCACCAAAATCGAAAAATCGTAAAAAGTGGTGAAATTTTTAATCCGAGTCCAATAATTTAGGAAAACTCGATTGGAATAGCCAGTGGAAGCTTGCTGATCACAACGCATCTAGAATTGGTTTCGTCGGAATCCGACTAATTTTTACGGATTTTTCTAGGGGTACCACTAGGAAAAATCACTAAAATCGAAAAATCGTAAAAAGTGATTATATTTTTGATCCGAGTCCAATAATTCAGGAAAACTCGATTGGAATAGCTACTGGAAGCTTTCCTGTCACAATTCATCGAGAATTGGCTTCGTCGGAATGTGACGAATTTTTACAAATTTTCCTAGGGGTACCGCTAGGAAAAATCACCAAAATCGAAAAATCGTAAAAAGCGGTGAAATTTTGGATCCGAGTCCAATAATTCAGGAAAACTCGATTGGAATAGCTACAGGAAGCTTTCCGGTCACAACGCATCGAGAATTAGCTTCGTCGGAATGTGCCGAATTTTTACGGATTTCCCTAGGGGTACCACTAGGGAAAATCACCAAAGTAGAAAAGTCGTAAAAATTGGTGAAATTTTTTATCCCAGTCAAATAATTCAGGAAAACTCGATTGGAATAGTTACTGGAAGTTTGCCGGTCACAACGCATCGAGAATTGGTTTCGTCGAAAGGCGACGAATTTTTACGGATTTTCCTAAGGGTACCACTAGGAAAAATCACCAAAATCGAAAAATCGTAAAAAGTGGTGATATTTTTGATCCGAGTCCAATAATTTAGGAAAACTCGATTGGAATAGCTACTGGAAGCTTGCCGGTCACAACGCATCGAGAATTGGTTTCGTCGGAATCCTACGAATTTTTACGGATTTCCCTAGGGGTACCACTAGGGAAAATCACCAAAATCGAAAAATCGTAAAAAGTGGTGAAATTTTTGATCCGACTCCAATAATTAATGAAAACACGATTGGAATAGCTACTGGAAGCTTGCCGGTCACAACGCATTGAGAATTGGCTTCGTCCAAATCCGACGAATTTTTACAGATTTTCCTAGGTGTAACACTAGGGAAAATCGAAAAATCGTAAAAAGAAGATAAATTTTGGATCCGAGTCCAATAATTCAGGAAAACTCGATTGGAATAGCTACTGGAAGCTTGCCGGTCAAAACGCATCGAGAATTGGCTTCGTCGAAATCCGACGAATTTTTACGGATTTTCCTAGGGGTAACCCTAGGGAAAATCGAAAAATCGTAAAAAGTAGAGAAATTTTGGATCCGAGTCCAATAATTCAAGAAAACTCGATTGGAATAGCTACTGGAAGCTTGCCGGTCACAACGCATCGAGAATTGGTTTCGTCAAAATCCGACGAATTTTTACGGATTTCGCTAGGGGTACCACTAGGGAAAATCACCAAAATCGAAAAATCGTAAAAAGTGGTGAAATTTTTGATCCGAGTCAAATAAATTAGGAAAACTCGATTGGAATAGCTACTGGAAGCATGCCGGTCACAACGCATCGAGAATTGGCTTCGTCGGAATCCTACGAATTTTTACGGATTTCCCTAGGGTTGCCACTAGGAAAAATCACCAAAATTGAAAAATCGTAAAAAGTGGTGAATTTTTTGATCCGAGTCCAATAATTCAGGAAAACTCGATTGGAATAACTACTGGAAACTTGCCGGTCACAACGTATCGAGAATTGGTTTCGTACGAATCCGACGAATTTTTACGGATTTCCCTAGGATTACCACTAGGGAAAATCACCAAAATCGAAAAATCGTAAAAAGTGGTGAAATTTTGGATCCGAGTCCAATAATTTAGGAAAACTCGATTGGAATAGCTACTGGAAGCTTGCCGATCACAACGCATCGAGAATTGGTTTCTTCGGAATCCTACAAATTTTTACGGATTTTCCTAGGGGTACCACTAGGGAAAATCACCAAAATCAAAAAATCGTAAAAATTGGTGAAATTTTTGATTCGAATCCAATAAATCAGGAAAACTCGATTGGAATAGCTACTGGAAGCTTGCCGGTCACAACGCATAGAGAATTGGCTTGGTCGAAAGGCGACGAATTTTTACGGATTTCCCTAGGGTACCACTTGGGAAAATCACCAAAATCGAAAAATCGTAAAAAGTGGTGAAATTTTGGATCCGAGTCAAATAATTTAGGAAAACTCGATTGGAATAGCTACTGGAAGCTTGCCCATCACAACGCATCGAGAATTTGTTTCGTCGGAATCCTACAAATTTTTACGGATTTCCCTAGGGGTACCACTAGGGAAAATCACCAAAATCAAAAAATCGTAAAAAGTGGTTAAATTTTTGATCCGAGTCAAATAATTCAGGAAAACTCAATTGGAATCGCTACTGGAAGCTTGCCGGTCACAACGCATCGAGAATTGGCTTCATCGAAATCCGACGGATTTTTACGGATTTTCCTAGGGGTAACACTAGGGAAAATCGAAAAATCGTAAAAAGTAGAGAAATTTTGGATCCGAGTCCAATAATTCAAGAAAACTCAATTGGAATAGCTACTGGAAGCTTGCCGATCACAACGCATCGAGAATTGGCTTCGTCGGAATCCTACGAATTTTTACGGATTTTCCTAGGGGTACCACTAGGGAAAATCACCAAAATCGAAAAATCGTAAAAATTGGTGAAATTTTTGATTCGAATCCAATAAATCAGGAAAACTCGATTGGAATAGCTACTGGAAACTTGCCGGTCACAACGCATCGAGAATTGGATTCGTCGAAATCCGACGAATTTTTACGGATTTTCCTAGGGGTAACACTAGGGAAAATCGAAAAATTGTAAAAAGTAGGGAAATTTTGGATCCGAGTCCAATAATTAAAGAAAACTCGATTGGAATAGCTACTGGAAGCTTGCCGGTCACAACGCATCGAGAATTGGCTTCGTCGAAATCGGACGAATTTTTACGGATTTCCCTAGGGGTACCACTAGGAAAAATCACCAAAATTGAAAAATCGTAAAAAGTGGTGAAATTTTTGATCCGAGTCCAATAATTCAGGAAAACTTGATTGGAATAACTAACTTCTGGAAACTTGCCGGTCACAACGCATCAAGAATTGGTTTCGTCGGAACCCGACGAATTTTTACGGATTTTCCTAGGTGTACCACTAGGAAAAATCACCAAAATCGAAAAATCGTAAAAAGTGGTGAAATTTTTGATCCAGGTCCAATAATTCAGGAAAACTCGATTGGAATAGCTACTGGAAGCTTGCCGGTCAAAACGCATCGAGAATTTACTTCGTCGAAATCTGACGAATTTTTACGGATTTCCCTAGGAGTACCACTAAGGAAAATCACAAAAATTGAAAAATCGTAAAAAGTGGTGAAATTTTTGATCCGAGTCTAATAATTTAGGAAAACTCGATTGGAATAGCTACTGGAAGCTTGCCGATCACAACGCATCGAGAATTGGCTTCGTCGGAATCCTACAAATTTTTATGAAATCCTACGAATTTTTATGTATTTCTTTAGGGGTACCACTAGGGAAAATCACCAAAATCGAAAAATCGTAAAAAATGGTTAAATTTTTGATCCGAGTCCAATAATTCAGGAAAACTCGATTGGAATAGCTACTAGAAGCTTGCCGATCACAACGCATCGAGAATTGGCTTCGTCGGAATCCTACGAATTGTTATGGATTTCCCTAGGGGTACAACTAGGAAAAATCACAAAAATCGAAAAATCGTAAAAAGTGGTGAAATTTATGATCCGAGTCCAATAATTCAGGAAAACTCGATTGGAATAGCTACTGGAAGCTTGCCGTTTAGAATTGGTTTCGTCGAAATCCTACGAAATTTTACGGATTTCCTCAGGGGTACCACTAGGGAAAATCACCAAAATCGAAAAATCGTAAAAAGTGGTTAAATTTTTGATCCGAGTCCAATAATTTAGGAAAACTCGATTGGAATTGCTACTGGAAGTTTGCCGGTCACAACGCATCGAGAATTGGCTTCTTCGGAATGTGACGAATTTTTACGGATTTTCCTAGGGGTACCACTAGGGAAAATCACCAAAATCGAAAAATCGTAAAAATTGGTGAAATTTTTTATCCGAGTCCAATAATTCAGGAAATCTCGATTGGAATAGCTACTGGAAGCTTGCCGGTCACAACGCATCTAGAATTGGCTTCGTCGAAAGGCGACGAATTTTTACTGATTTCCCTAGGGGTACCACTAGGGAAAATCACCAAAATCGAAAAAAGTGGTGAAATTTTGGATCCGAGTCAAATAATTCAGGAAAACTCGATTGGAATAGCTACTGGAAGCTTTCCGGTCACAACGCATCGAGAATTGGTTTTGTCGGAATCCTATGAATTTTTACGGATTTCCCTAGGGGTACCACTAGGGAAAATCACCAAAATCGAAAAATCGTAAAAAGTGGTGAAATTTTTTATCCGAGTCAAATAGTTCAGGAAAACTAGATTGGAATAGCTACTGGAAGCTTGCCGTTGAGAATTTACTTCGTCGAAATTCGACGAATTTTTACGGATTTCCCTAGGGGTACCACTAGAGAAAATCACCAAAATCGAAAAATCGTAAAAAGTTGTGAAATTTTTTATTCGAGTCAAATAGTTCAGGAAAACTCGATTGGAATAGCTACTGGAAGCTTGCCGTTGAGAATTTACTTCGTCGGAATCCGACGAATTTTTACGGATTTCCCTAGGGGTACCACTAGAGAAAATCACCAAAATCGAAAAATCGTAAAAAGTTGTGAAATTTTTTATCCGAGTCCAATAATTCAGGAAAACTGGATTGGAATAGGTACTGAAAGCTTGCCGGTCACAACGCATCGAGAATTGGCTTCGTCGAAATACGACGAATTTTTACGGATTTCCCTAGGGGTTACACTAGGGAAAATCGAAAAATTGTAAAAAGTGGAGAAATTTATGATCCGAGTCCAATAATTCAGGAAAACTCAATTGTAATAGCTACTGGAAGCTTGCCGTTGAGAATTTACTTCGTCGGAATCCGACGAATTTTTACGGATTTTCCTAGGGGTACCACTAGGGAAAATCACCAAAATCGAAAAATCGTAAAAAGTGGTGAAATTTTAGATCCGAGTCAAATAATTCAGGAAAACTCGATTGCAATAGCTACTGAAAGCTTGCCATTGAGAATTGGTTTCTTCGGAATCCGACGAATTTTTACGGATTTCCCTAGGGGTACCACTAGGGACAATCACCAAAATCGAAAAATCGTAAAAAGTGGTGAAATTTTGGATTCGAGTGCAATAATTCAGGAAAACTTGATTGGAATAGCTACTGGAAGCTTTCCGGTCAAAACGCATCAAGAATTGGCTTCGTCGGAATACGACGAATTTTTACGGATTTCCCTAAGTGTACCACTAGGAAAAATCGAAAAATCGTAAAAAGTGGTGAAATTTTTTATCCGAGTCCAATAATTCAGGAAAACTCGATTGGAATAGCTACTGGAAGCTTGCCGGTCACAACGCATCGAGAATTGTTTTCGTCAGAATGCGACGAATTTTTACGGATTTCCCTAGGGGTGCCACTAGGGAAAATCACCAAAATTGAAAAATCGTAAAAAGTGGTGAAATTTTGGATCCGAGTCCAATAATTTAGGAAATCTCAATTGGAATAGCTACTGGAAGCATGCTGGTCACAACGCATCGAGAATTGGCATCGTCGGAATACGACGAATTTTTACGGATTTTCCTAGGGGTAAAACTAGGAAAAATCGAAAAATCGCAAAAAGTGGTGAAATTTTGGATCCGAGTCGAATAATTCAGGAAAACTCGATTGGAATAGCTACTGGAAGCTTGCCGGTCACAACGCATCGAGAATTGGCTTCGTCGGAATCCGACGAATTTTTACGAATTTTCCTAGGGGTACCACTAGGGAAAATCACCAAAATCGAAAAATCGTAAAAAGTGGTGAAATTTTGGATCCGAGTCCAATAATTCAGGAAATCTCAATTGGAATAGCTACTGTAAGCATGCTGGTCACAACGCATCGAGAATTGGCATCGTCGGAATACGACGAATTTTTACGGATTTCCCTAGGGGTAAAACTAGGAAAAATCGAAAAATCGCAAAAAGTGGTGAAATTTTTGATCCGAGTCGAATAATTCAGGAAAACTCGATTGAAATAGCTACTGGAAGCTTGCCGGTCACAACGCATCGAGAATTGGCTTCATCGGAATGTGGCGAATTTTTACGGATTTCCCTAGGGGTACCACTAGGGAAAATCACCAAAATTGAAAAATCGTAAAAAGTGATGAAATTTTAGATCCGACTCCAATAATTTAGGAAATCTCGATTGGAATAGCTACTGGAAACTTGCCGGTCACAACGCATCGAGAATTGGCTTCGTCGGAATCCGACGAATTTTTACAAATTTTCCTAGGGGTACCACTAGGAAAAATCACCAAAATCGAAAAATCGTAAAAAATGGTAAAATTTTGGATCCGAGTCCAA
This sequence comes from Excoecaria cochinchinensis, assembly GCA_947683425.1. Taxonomy (NCBI): domain Eukaryota; kingdom Viridiplantae; phylum Streptophyta; class Magnoliopsida; order Malpighiales; family Euphorbiaceae; genus Excoecaria; species Excoecaria cochinchinensis. The sequence continues at coordinate 17,804,738 of CANTUQ010000058.1, forward strand.
TAATTCAGGAAAACTCGATTGGAATAGCTACTGGAAGCTTGCCGGTCACAACGCATCGAGAATTGGTTTCGTCGGAATCCGACGAATTTTTACGGATTTACCTAGGGGTAACACTAGGGAAAATTGAAAAATCGTAAAAAGTTGAGAAATTTTGGATCCGAGTCCAATAATTCAGGAAAACTCGATTGGAATAGCTACTAGAAGCTTGCCGGTCACAACGTATTGAGAATTGGCTTCGTCGGAATCCGACGAATTTTTACGGATTTTCATAGGGGTACGACTAGGGAAAATACCCAAAATCGAAAAATCGTAAAAAGTGGTGAAATTTTGGATTCGAGTCCAATAATTCAGGAAAACTCGATTGGAATAGCTACTGGAAGCTTGCCGGTCACATCGCATCGAGAATTGGCTTCGTCGGAATCCGACAAATTTTTACGGATTTCCCTAGGGGTACCACTAGGGAAAATCACCAAAATCGAAAAATAGTAAAAAGTGGTGAAATTTTTGATCCGAGTCCAATAATTCAGGAAAACTCGATTGGAATAGCTACTGGAAGCTTGCCCTTGAGAATTTGCTTCGTCGGAATCCGACGAATTTTTACGGATTTCCCTTGGGGTACCACTAGGGAAAATCAACAAAATCGAAAAATCGTAAAAAGTTGTGAAATTTTTGATCTGAGTCCAATAATTCAGGAAAACTTGATTGGAATAGCTACTGAAATCTTGCCGGTCACAACGCATCGAGCATTGGCTTCGTCGAAATCAGACGAATTTTTACGGATTTCCCTAGGGGTAACACTAGGAAAAATCGAAAAATCGTAAAAAGTAGAGAATTTTTTTATCCGAGTCCAATAATTCAGGAAAACTCGATTAGAATAGCTACTGGAAGCTTGCCGGTCAAAATGCATCGAGAATTGGCTTCGTCGGAATCCGACGAATTTTTACGGATTTTCCTAGGGGTACGACTAGGGAAAATACCCAAAATCGAAAAATCGTAAAAAGTGGTGAAATTTTGGATCCGAGTCCAATAATTCAGGAAAACTCAATTGGAATAGCTACTGGAAGCTTGCCGGTCACATCGTATCGAGAATTGGTTTCGTCGGAATCCGACGAATTTTTACGGATTTCCCTAGGGGTACCACTATGGAAAATCACCAAAATCGAAAAATAGTAAAAAGTGGTGAAATTTTTGATCCGAGTCCAATAATTCAGGAAAAGACGATTGGAATAGCTACTGGAAGCTTGCCCTTGAGAATTTGCTTCGTCGGAATCCGACGAATTTTTACGGATTTCCCTAGGGGTACCACTAGGGAAAATCAACAAAATCGAAAAATCGTAAAAAGTGGTTAAATTTTTGATCCGAGTCCAATAATTCATGAAAACTTGATTGGAATAGCTACTGGAAGCTTGCCGGTCATAATACATCGAGAATTGGCTTCGTCGGAATCCGACGAATTTTTACGGATTTTCCTAGGGGTAACACTAGGGAAAATCGAAAAATCGTAAAAAGTAGAGAAATTTTTTATCCGTGTCCAATAATTCAGGAAAACTCGATTCGAATAGCTACTGGAAGCTTGCCGGTCAAAATGCATCGAGAATTGGCTTCGTCGAAATCCGACGAATTTTTACGGATTTCCCTAGGGGTACGACTAGGGAAAATACCCAAAATCGAAAAATCTTAAAAAGTGGTGAAATTTTGGATCCGAGTCCAATAAGTCAGGAAAACTCGATTGGAATAGTTACTGGAAGCTTGCTGTTGAGAATTTTATTCGTCGGAATCCGACGAATTTTTACGGATTTCCCTAACTGTACCACTAGGAAAAATCACAAAAATCGAAAAATCGTAAAAAGTGGTGAAATTTTGGATCCGATTGCAATAATTCATGAAAACTCGATTGGAATAGCTACTGGAAGCTTGCCGGTCACAACGCAACTAGAATTGGCATCGTCGGAATCCGACGAATTTTTACGGATTTCCATAGGGGTATTATTAGGGAAAATCACCAAAATCGAAAAATCGTAAAAAGTGGTAAAATTTTGGATCCGAGTCCAATAATTCAGGAAAACTCGATTGGAATAGCTATTAGAATCTTGCCGGTCACAACGCATCGAGAATTGAATTCGTCGGAATCTGACGAATTTTTACCGATTTCCCTAGGGGTAACACTAGGGAAAATCGAAAAATCGTAAAAACTGGAGAAATTTTTGATCCGAGTACAATAATTCAGGAAAACTCGATTGGAATAGCTACTGGAAGCTTGCCGGTTACAACGCATCTTTCATTGGATTCGTCAGAATCCGATGAATTTTTACGGATTTCCCTCGGGGTACCACTAGGGAAAATCACCAAAATCGAAAAATAGTAAAAAGTGGTGAAATTTTTGATCCGAATCCAATAATTCAGGAAAACTCGATTGGAATAGGTACTAGAAGCTTGCCGTTGAGAATTGGCTTCATCGGAATCCGACGAATTTTTACGGATTTCCCTAGGGGTACCACTAGGAAAAATCACCAAAATCGAAAAATCGTAAAAAGTTGTGAAATTTTCGATTCGACTCCAATAATTCAGGAAAACTCGATTGGAATAGCTGCTGGAAGCTTGCCGGTCACAACGCATCGAGAATTGACTTCGTCGGAATCCGATGAATTTTTACGGATTTCCCTAGGGGTACCACTAAGGAAAATCACCAAAAGTTAAAAATCATAAAAAGTGGTGAAATTTTTGATCCGAGTCCAATAATTCAGGAAAACTCGATTGGAATAGCTACTGGAAGCTTGCCGGTCACAATGCATCGAGAATTGGCTTCGTCGGAATCCGACGAATTTTTACGGATTTCCCTAGGGGTACCACTTGGGAAAATCACCAAAATCGAAAAATCGTAAAATGTAGTGAAATTTAGGATCCGTATCCAATAATTCAGGAAAACTCGATTGGAATAGCTACTGGAAGCTTGCCGGTCATAACGCAATGAGAATTGGCATCGTCGGAATCCGATGAATTTTTACGGATTTCCCTATGCGTACAACTAGAGAAAATCACAAAAATCGAAAAATCGTAAAAAGTGGTGAAATTTTGGATCCGAGTCAAATAATTAAGGAAAACTCAATTAGAATAGCTACTGGAAGTTTGCTGTTGAGAATTGGTTTCGTCGGAATCCGACGAATTTTTACGGATTTCCCGAGGGGTACCACTAGGGAAAATCACCAAAATCAAAAAATCGTAAAAAGTGGTGAAATTTTGGATCCGAGTCCAATAATTAAGGAAAACTCGATTGGAATAGCTATTAGAATCTTGCCGGTCACAACTCATCGAGAATTGACTTCGTCGGAATCCGACGAAATTTTACCGATTTCCCTAGGGGTAACACTAGTGAAAATCGAAAAATCGTAAAAACTGGAGAAATTTTGGATCCGAGCACAATAATTCAGGAAAACTCGATTGGAATAGATACTGGAAGCTTGCCGGCTAAAACGCATCTTTCATTGGATTCGTCGGAATCCTACGAATTTTTACGGATTTCCCTCCGGGTACCACTAGGGAAAATCACCAAAATCGAAAAATCGTAAAAAGTGGTGAAATTTCGGATTCGAATCAGATAATTCAGGAAAACTCGATTGGAATAGGTACTAGAAGATTGCCGTTGAGAATTGGCTTCGTCGGAATCCGACGAATTTTTACGGATTTCCCTAGGGGTACCACTAGAAAAATCACCAAAATCGAAAAATCGTAAAAAGTGGTGAAATTTTGGATCCGAGTCCAATAATTCAGGAAAACTCGATTGGAATAGCTACTGGAAGCTTGCCGTTGAGAATTTGCTTCGTCGGAATCCGACGAATTTTTACGGATTTCCCTAGGTGTACCACTAGGAAAAATCACCAAAATCGAAAAATCGTAAAAAGTGGTGAAATTTTGGATCCGAGTCAAATAATACAGGAAAACTCAATTGGAATAGCTACTGGAAGTTTGCCGGTTACAACACATCGAGAATTGGCTTCGGAATTCGACGAATTTTTACGGATTTACCTTTGGGTATCACTAGTGAAAATTGAAAAATCGTAAAAAATGGTGAAATTTTTTATCCGAGTCCAATAATTCAGGAAAACTCGATTGCAATAGCTACTGGAAGCTTGCCGGTCACAACGCATCGAGAATTGGCTTCGTCGCAATCCGACGAATTTTTACGGATTTTCCTAGGGGTAACACTAGAGAAAATCGAAAATTCGTAAAAAGTAGAGAAATTTTGGATCCGAGTCCAATAATTCAGGAAAACTCGATTGGAATAGCTACTGGAAGCTTGCCGGTCACAACGCATCGAGAATTGGCTTCGTCGGAATCCGACGAATTTTTACGGATTTCCCTAGGTGTACCACTAGGAAAAATCACCAAAATCGAAAAATCGTAAAAAGTGGTGAAATTTTGGATCCGAATCCAATAATTCCGGAAAACTCGATTGGAATAGCTACTGGAAGCTTGCCATTGAGAATTTGCTTCGTCGGAATCTGACGAATTTTTACGGATTTCCCTAGGGGTACCACTAGGAAAAATCACCAAAATTGAAAAATCGTAAAAAGTGGTGAAATTTTGGATCCGAGTCCAATAATTCAGGAAAACTCAATTGGAATAGCTACTGGAAGCTTGCCGGTCACAACGCATCGAGAAATGGCTTCGTCGGAATCCGACGAATTTTTACCGATTTCCCTAGGGGTACCACTAGGGAAAATCACCAAAATCAAAAAATCATAAAAAGTGGTGAAATTTTGGATCCGAGTCCAATAATTCAGGAAAACTCGATTGGAATAGCTGCTGGAAGCTTGCCGGTCACAACGCATCCAGAATTGACTTCGTCGGAATCCAACGAATGTTTACGAATTTCCGTTGGTGTACCACTAGGGAAAATCACGAAAATCGAAAAATCTTAAAAAGTGGTGAAATTTTGGATCCGAGTCCAATAATTTAGGAAAACTCGATTGGAATATCTACTGGAAGCTTGCCGGTCACAACGCATCGAGAATTGGCTTCGTCGGAATCCGATGAATTTTTACGGATTTCCCCAGGGGTACCACTAAGGAAAATCACCAAAATTGAAAAATCTCAAAAAGTGGTAAAATTTTTGATCCGAGTCCAATAATTCAGGAAAACTCGATTGGAATAGCTACTGGAAGTTTGCCGGTTACAACACATCGAGAATTGGCTTCGTCGGAATCCGACGAATTTTTACGGATTTCCCTTTGCGTACCACTAGGGAAAACTGAAAAATCGTAAAAAATGGTGAAATTTTTGATCCGAGTCCAATAATTCAGGAAAACTCGATTGGAATAGCTACTGAAAGCTTGCCGGTCACAACGCATCGAGAATTGGCTTCGTCGGAATCCGACGAATTTTTACGGATTTTCCTAGGGGTAACACTAGGGAAAATCGAAAATTCGTAAAAAGTAGAGAAATTTTGGATCCGAGTCCAATAATTCATGAAAACTCGATTGGAATAGCTACTGGAAGCTTTTCGGTCATAACTCATCGAGAATTGGCTTCGCCAGAATCCGATGAATTTTTACGGATTTCCCTAGGGGTACAACTAGGGAAATCACCAAAATCGAATAATCATAAAAAGTGGTGAAATTTTGGATCCGAGTCCAATAATTCAGGAAAACTCGATTGGAATAGCTACTGGAAGCTTGCCGTTGAGAATTTGCTTCGTCGAAATCCTACGAATTTTTACGGATTTCCTTAGGGGTACCACTAGGAAAAATCACCAAAATCGAAAAATCGTAAAAAGTTGTGAAATTTTTGATCCGAGTCCAATAAGTCAGGAAAACTCGATTGGAATAGCTACTGAAAGCTTGCCGGTCACAACGCATCGAGAATTGGCTTCGTCGAAATCCGATGAATTTTTACGGATTTCCCTAAGGGTACCACTAGGGAAAATCACCAAAATCGAAAAATCGTAAAAAGTGGTGAAATTTTTGATCTGAGTCCAATAATTCAGGAAAACTCGATTGAAATAGCTACTGGAAGCTTGCCGGTCACAACGCATCGAGAATTGACTTCGTCGGAATGCGACGAATTTTTACGGATTTCCCTAGGGGTACCACTAGGGAAAATCGAAAAATCGTAAAAAGTGGTGAAATTTTGGATCCGAGTCCAATAATTCAGGAAAACTCGATTGAAATAGCTAATGAAATCTTGCCGGTCACAACGCATTGAGAATTGGCTTCGTCGAAATCCGACGAATTTTTACGGATTTCCCTAGGGGTTCCACTAGGAAAAATCACCAAAATCGAAAAATCGTAAAAAGTGGTGAAATTTTGGATCCGAGTCCAATAATTCAGGAAAACTCGATTGAAATAGCTACTGGAAGCTTGCCGTTGAGAATTGGCTTCGTCGAAATCTGACGAATTTTTACGGATTTCCCTAGGAAAAATCGCCAAAATCGAAAAATCGTAAAAAATGGAGAAATTTTTGATCCGAGTCCAATAATTCAGGAAAACTCGATTGGAATAGCTACTGGAAGCTTGCCGATGAGAATTGGTTTTGTCGAAATCCGACGAATTTTTACGGATTTCCCTAGGGGTACCACTAGGGAAAATCACCAAAATCGAAAAATCGTAAAAAGTGGTGAAATTTTGGATCTGAGTGTAATAATTTAGAAAAACTTCATTGCTTTTTCTATTGGAAACTTACCAATCACAATTCATTGAGAATTGGTTTCATCCGAATATGACGAATTTCTATTGATTTCTGAAGGCAATATAGTAGAGAAAATCACTAAAATCGAAAAATCGTTAAAAGTGGTGAAATTTTGATATCAATCTAATAATTTAGGAAAACTTACTTGGAATATCTATTGGAAGCTTAGCAGTCACAATGCATTGAGAATTAGTTTCATCGGAATCTGACGAATTTTGATAGATTTCTGAATCCATTATACAAGGAAAAATCACTAAAATCGAAAAATCGTAAGATGTGGTGTAATATTGGATCTGAGTCCTATAAGTTAGAAAAACTTCATTGCTATTGCTACTTGAAGCTTACCAGTCACAATGTATTGAGAATTCGCTTCATCGGAATCTGAAAAATTTTTATTGATTTCTGAAGGCAATATAGTAGGAAAAATTTCTAAAATCAAAAAATCGTAAAAAGTGGTGAAATTTTTGATCTGAGTCCAATAATTCAGGAAAACTTATTTGGAATACTACAGGAAGCTTGCCAGTCACAATTTTTTGAGAATTAGATTCATCGAAATCTAACGAATTTTTATTGATTTCTGAAGGCGTTATACTAGGAAAAATAACTTAAATCGAAAAATCGTAGAAAGTTGTGAAATTTTAAATCTGAGTGGAATAATTTAGAAAAACTTCATTGCTATTGCTATTGGAAGCTTACCAATCACAATGCATTGAGAATTGCCTTCATCCGAATCTGATGAATTTTTATGGATTTCTCAAGGCAATATATAAGGAAAAATCACTAAAAATCGTTAAAATTTGTGAAATTTTGGATCTGAATCCAATAATTTTGTAAAATTTAATTATAATACCTACTGGAAGCTTACCAGTCACAATGCAATTAGAATTGGCATCTGTGGAATCTGACGAGTTTTAATGGATTTCTGAAGGAAATATACTAGAAAAAATTACTAAAATCGAAAAGTCGTAAAAAGTGGTGAAATTTTGCATCTGAGACCAATAATTTAGAAAAACTTCATTGCTATTGCTATTGTAAGCTTACCAATCACAATGCATTGAGAATTGGTTTCATCCGAATCTGAAGAATTTTTATGGATTTCTGAAGGCAATATACAAGGGAAAATCACTAAAAATCGAGAAATCGTTAAAAGTGGTGAAATTTTGGATCTGAGTCCAATAATTTTGTGAAATTTAATTGGAGTACCTATTGGAAGCTTACCAGTCACAATGCATTGATAATTTGTTTCATCGAAATCTGATGAATTTTTATTGATTTCTGAAGGCAATATAGTAGGAAAAATTACTAAAATCGAAAAAACCTAAAAAGTGTTGAAATTTTTTATCTGAGTCCAATAATTTAGGAAAACTTATTTGGAATAGTTACTGGAAGCTTACAAGTCACAATGTTGGAATCTGAAGAATTTTTATAGATTTCTGAAGGCATTATACTAGGAAAGATAACTAAAATCGAAAAATCGTAAAAAGTGGTGAAATTTTGAATCTGAGTGCAATAATTTAGAAAAACTTCATTGCTATTGCTACTGGAAGTTTACCAATCATAATGCATTGATAATTGGCGTCATACGAATCTAACAAATTTTTATAGATTTCTGAAGGCAATATATTTGGAAAAATCACTAAAATCGAAAAATCGTAAAAAGTGGTGAAATTTTGGATTTGAGTCCAATAATTTTGAAAACTTTGATTGAAATACCTACTGGAAGCTTGCCAGTGAAAATGCATTGAGAATTGGCATCTGTAGAATCTGACGAATTTTTATGGATTTCTTAAGGCAATATACTAGGAAAAATTTCTAAAATCGAAAAATCGTAAAAAGCCTTGAAATTTGGTATCTGAGTCCAATAATTTAGAAAAATTTCATTGCTATTGCGACTATAAACTTACCAGTAAAAATGCATTGAGAATTGATTTCATCGGAATGTAACGAATTTCTATAGATTTCTGAAAGCAATATAGTATGAGAAAATTACTAAAATCGAAAAATCGTAAAAAGTGAAATTTTGGATCTGAGTCCTATAATTTAGCAAAACTTCATTGCTATTGCTACTGGAAGCTTACAAGTTACAATGCAATGGGAATTGGTTTCATCGGAATCTGACGAATTTTTATGAGTTTCTGAAGGCATTATAAAAGGAAAGATCACTAAAATCGAAAAATCCTAATAAGTGGTGTAATTTTGGATCTGAGTCCTATAATTTAGAAAAATTTCATTGCTACTGCTACTTGAAGCTTACCAGTCACAACGTATTGAAAATTAGCTTCATCGGAATCTGACGAATTTTTATTGGTTTCTGAAGGCAATATAGTACGGAGAATTACTAAAATCGAAAAATCCTAAAAAGTGGTGAAATTTTTGATCTGAGTCCAATAATTTAGGAAAACTTATTTGGAATAGCTACTGGAAGCTTACAAATCACAATGCTTTTAGAATTAGTTTCATCGGAATCTGACGAATTTTTATGGATTTCTGAAGGAATTATACAAGGAAAAATAACTTAAATCGAAAAATCAAAAAAAATTGGTGAAATTTTGAATCTGAGTGCAATAGTTTAGAAAAACTTCATTGCTATTGCTATTGGAAGCTTACCAATCACAATGCATTGAGAATTGGTTTCATCCGAATCTGACGAATTTTTATGGATTTCTGAATGCAATATACAAGGGAAAATCACTAAAAATCGAGAAATCGTTAAAAGTGGTGAAATTTTGGATTTGAGTCCAATAATTTTGTAAAATTTAATTGGAATACCTACTGGAAGCTTACCAGTCACAGTGTATTGAGATTTGGCATCTTTGAAATCTGATGAGTTTTAATTGATTTCTGAAGGCAATATACAAGGAAAAATCACTAAAATCGAAAATTCGTAAAAAGTGGTGAAATTTTGCACCTGAGTTCAATAATTTAGAAAAACTTTATTGCTATTGCTACTAGAAGGTTACCAATCACAATGCATTGATAATTGGCGTCATCCGAATCTAACGAATTTTTATGGATTTTTGAAGGCAATATAGTAGGAAAAATTACTAAAATCGAAAAATCTTAAAAAGTGGTGAAATTTTGGATTTGAGTCCAATAATTTTGGAAACATTGATTGGAATACCTACTGGAAGCTTACTAGTCACAATGCATTGAGAATTGGCATCTCTAGAATCTGACGAATTTTTCTTGATTTCTGAATGTAATATACTAGGAAAAATCTCTAAAATCGAAAAATCGTAAAAATTCGTGAAATTTTGTATCTGAGTCCAATAATTTAGAAAAACTTCATTGCTATTGCGACTATAAGCTTACCTGTAAAAATGCATTGAGAATTGACTTCAACGGAATCTAACGAATTTTTATGAATTTCTGAAGGCAATATAGTAGGGAAAAATCACTAAAATCGAAAAATCGTAAAAAGTGAAATTTTGGATCTGAGTCCTATAATTTAGCAAAACTTCATTGCTATTGCTACTGGAAGCTTACAAGTCATAATGCATTGAGAATTGCTTTCATCGGAATCTGACGAATTTTTATAGAATTCTGAAGGCAATATAGTAGGAAAAATTACTAAAATCGAAAAACCGTAAAAAAAATGGTGAAATTGTTGATCTGAGTCCAATAATTTAGGAAAACTTGTTTGAAATAGCTACTTCAAACTTACTAGTAAAAATACTTTGAGAATTAGCTTCATCGGAATCTGACGAATTTTTATGAATTTCTGAAGGCATTATATTATAAAAAATCACAAAAATCGTAAATCGTAAGAAGTGGCAAAATTTTGGATCTGAGTCTTATAAATTAGAAAAACTTCAGTACTATTTCTACTGGAGGCTTACAAGTCACAATGCATTGAGAATTGGTTTCATTGGAATATGACAAATTTTTATTGATTTCTGAAGGAAATATAGTAGGGAAAATCACTAAAATCGAAAAATCGTAAAAAATGGTAAAAGTTTTGATATGAGTCTAATAATTTAGGAAATCTCATTTGGAATATCTACTGGAAGCTTAGCAGTCACAATGCATTAAGAATTATCTTCATTGGAATCTGACGAATTTTTATGGATTTCTGAAGGCATTATACAAGGAAAAATCACTAAAATCGAAAAATCGTAAAAAGTGGTGTAATTTTGGATCTGAATCCTATAATTTAGCAAAATTTTATTGCTATTGCTACTTGAAGCTTACCCGTCACAATGTATTGAGAATTAGTTTCATCGAAATCTGACGAATTTTTATTGATATCTGAAGGCAATATAGTAGGAAAAATTACTAAAATCGAAAAATCGTAAAAAGTGGCGAAATTTTTGATCTGAGTCCAATAATTTAGGAAAACTTATTTAGAATAGTTACTGGAAGCTTACAAGTCACAATGCTTAGAGAATTATCTTCATCGGAATCTGACGAATTTTTAGGGATTTCTGAAGGCATTATACTAAGAAAAATAACTAAAATCGAAAAATCGTAAAAAATGGTGAAATTTTGGATCTGAGTGCAATTATTTAGAAAAACTTCATTGCTATTGCTATTGGAAGCTTACCAATCACAATGCATTGAGAATTGGCTTCATCCGAATCTGGCGAATTTTTTTAGATTTCTGAAGGCAACATAGAAGGAAAAATCACTAAAAATCGAGAAATCGTTAAAAGTGGTGAAATTTTGGATTTGAGTCCAATAATTTTGTAAAATTTAATTGGAATACCTACTGGAAGCTTACCAGTCACAATGTATTGAGAATTGGCATCTTTGGAATCTGACGAGTTTTAATGGATTTTTGAAGGCAATATACTAGGAAAAATTACTAAAATCGAAAAATCGTAAAAATTGGTGAAATTTTTCATCTGAGTCCAATAATTTAGAAAAACTTCATTGCTATTTCTACTAGAAGCTTACCAATCACAATACATTGATAATTTGCATTATCGGAATCTATCGAATTTTTATGGTTTTCTGAAGGCAATACAATAGGAAAAATCACTAAAATCGAAAAATCGTAAAAAATTGTGAAATTTTTGTGTTGAGTCCAATAATTTTGGAAACTTTGATTGGAATACCTACTGGAAGCTTACCAATCACAATGCATTGAGAATTAGCATCTGTAGAATCTGACGAATTTTTATGGATTTCTAAATGCAATATACTAGGAAAAATCCCTAAAATCGAAAAATCGTAAAAAGTCGTGAAATTTTGTATCTGAGTCGAATAATTTAGAAAAACTTCATTGCTATTGCGACTATAAGCTTACCAGTAAAAATGAATTGAGAATTGACTTCATCGGAATCTAACGAATTGTTATGGATTTCTAATGGCAATGTAGCAGGGGAAAATCACTAAAATCGAAAAATAATAAAAAGTGAAATTTTGGATCTAAGTCCTATAATTTAGCAAAACTTCATTATTATTGCTACTGGAAGCTTACCAGTCACAATGCATTGAGAATTTGCTTCATCGGAATCTGACTAATTTTTATTGATTTCTGAAGGAAATATAGTAGGAAAAATCACTAAAATCAAAAAATCGTAAAAAGTGGTGAAGTTTTTGATATGAGTCTAATAATTTAGGAAAACTTGTTTGGAATAGCTACTGGAAGCTTAGCAGTCACAATGCATTGAGAATTATTTTCACTGGAATCTGACGAATTTTTATGGATTTTTGAAGGCATTATAAAAGGAAAAATCACTAAAATCGAAAAATCGTAAGAAGTGGTGTAATTTTGGATCTGAATCCTATAATTTAGAAAAATTTCATTGATATTGCTACTTGAAGCTTACCAGTCACAATGTATTGAGAATTAGCATCATGGAAGTCTAATGAATTTTTATTGATTTGTAAAGGCAATATAGGAGGAAAAATTACTAAAATCGAAAAATCGTAAAAGTGCTAAAATTTTTTATCTGAATCCAATAATTTAGAAAAACTTCATTGCTATTGCTACTGGAAGCTTACTAGTCATAATGCATTGATAATTGGCATCATCTGAATCTAACGAATTTTTATATATTTCTGAAGGCAATATAGTAGGGAAAATTATTAAAATCGAAAAATCGAAAAAAGTGGTGAAATTTTGGATTTGAGTCCAATAATTTTGGAAACTTTGATTGGAATACCTACTGGAAGTTTACCAGTCACAATGCATTGAGAATTAGCATCTGTAGAATCTGACGACTTTTTATGGATTTCTGAATGCAATATACTAGAAAAAATCACTAAAATCGAAAAATCGTAAAAAGTCGTGAAATTTTGTATCTGAGTCGAATAATTTAGAAAAACTTCATTGCTATTGCGACTATAAGCTTACCAGTAAAAATGCATTGAGAATTGACTTCATCGGAATCTAACAAATTTTTATAGATTTCTGATGGCAATGTAGCAGGGGAAAATCACTAAAATCGAAAAATCATAAAAAGTGAAATTTTGGATCTAAGTCCTATAATTTAGCAAAACTTCATTGCTATTGCTACTGGAAGCTTACCAATCACAATGCATTGAGAATTTGATTCATCAGAATCTGACGAATTTTTATTGATTTCTGAAGGAAATATAGTAGGGAAAATCACTAAAATCAAAAAATCGTAAAAAGTGGTAAAATTTTTGATATGAGCCTAATAATTTAGGAAAACTTGTTTGGAATAGCTACTGGAAGCTTAGCAGTTACAACTCATTGAGAATTATCTTCATCGGAATCTGACGAATTTTTATGGATTTTTGAAGGCATTATAAAAGGAAAAATCACTAAAATCGAAAAATCGTGAGAAGTGGTGTAATTTTGGATCTGAGTCATATAATTTACAAAAACTTCATTGCTATTTCTACTTGAAGCTTACCAGTCACAATGTATTGAGAATTAGCTTCATCTAAATTTGACGAATTTTTATTGATTTCTAAAGGCAATATAGTAGGAAAAATTACTAAAATAGAAAAATCGTAAAAAGTGGTGAAATTTTTGATTCGAGTCCAATAATTTAGGAAAACTTATTTGGAATAGCTAGTGGAAGCTTACAAGTTACAATGCTTTGAGAATTAGCTTCATCGGAATCTGACAAATTTTTATAGATTTCTGAAGGCATTATACTAGGAAAAATAATTAAAATCGAAAAATCATAAAAAGTGGTGAAATTTTTGATCTGAGTGCAATAATTTAGAAAAACTTCATTGCTATTGCGATTGAAAGCTTACCAATCACAATAAATTGAGAATTGCCTTCATCCGAATCTGACGAATTTTTATGGATTTCTGAAGGCAATATAAAACGAAAAATCACTAAAAATCGAGAAATCGTTAAAAGTGGTAAAATTTTGGATATGAGACCAATAATTTTGTAAAATTTATTTGGAATACCTACTGGAAGCTTACCAGTCACAATGTATTGAGAATTGGCATCTTTAGAATCTGACGAGTTTTAATAGATTTCTGAAGGCAATATACTAGGAAAAATCACTAAAATCGAAAAATCGTAAAAAGTGGTGAAATTTTTTATCTGAGTCTAATAATTTAGAAAAATTTCATTGCTATTGCTACTGAAAGCTTACCAGTCACAATGCGTTGATAATTGGCGTCATCCAAACCTAACGAATTTTTATAGATTTCTGAAGGCAATATAGTAGGGAAAATTACTAAAATCGAAAAATCGTAAAAAGTGGTGAAATTTTGGATTTGAGTCCAATAATTTTGGAAACTTTGATTGGAATACCTACAGGAAGTTTACCAGTCACAATGCATTGAGAATTAGCATCTGTAGAATCTGACGAATTTTTATGGATTTCTGAATGCAATATACTAGGAAAAATCACTAAAATCGAAAAATCGTAAAAAGTCGTGAAATTTTATATCTGAGTCGAATAATTTAGAAAAATTTCATTGCTATTGCGACTATAAGCTTACCAGTAAAAATGCATTGAGAATTGACTTCATCGGAATCTAACGAATTTTTATGGATTTCTGATGGCAATGTAGCAAGGGAAAATCACTAAAATCGAAAAATCATAAAAAGTGAAATTTTGGATCTAAGTTCTATAATTTAGCAAAACTTCATTGCTATTGCTACTGGAAGCTTACCAGTCACAATGCATTGAGAATTTGTTTCATCAGAATCTAACGAATTTTTATTGATTTCTGAAGAAAATATAGTAGGGAAAATAACTAAAATAAAAAAATCGTAAAAAGTGGTGAAATTTTTGATATGAGTCTAATAATTTAGGAAAACTTGTTTGGAATAGCTACTGAAAGCTTAGTAGTCACAATGCATTGAGAACTATCTTCATCAGAATCTGACGAATTTTTATGGATTTTTGAAGGCATCATAGAAGGAAAAATCACTAAAACCGAACCACTAGGGAAAATCACCAAAATCCAAAAATCATAAAAAGTGGTGAAATTTTGGATCCGAGTCCAATAATTCAGGAAAACTCGATTGGAATAGCTACTGGAAGCTTGCCGGTCACAACGCATCGAGAATTGGCTTCGTCAGAATCCGATGAACTTTTACGGATTTTCCTAGGGGTACCACTAGAAAAAATCGAAAAATCGTAAAAAGTGGTGAAATTTTCGATCCGAGTCCAATAATTCAGGAAAAGTCGATTGGAATAGCTACTGGAAGCTTGCCGGTCACAACACATAGAGTATTGGCTTAGTCAGAATGCGACGAATTTTTACTGATTTCCCTAGGGGTACCACTAGGGAAAATCAAAAAATCGTAAAAAGTGGTGAAATTTTGGATCCGAATCCAATAATTCAGGAAAAATCGATTGGAATAGCTACTGGAAGCTTGCCGGTCACAACGCATCGAGAATTGGCTTCGTCGGGATCCGACGAATTTTTACGGATTTCCCTACTAGGGAAAATCACCAAAATCGAAAAGTCGTCAAAAGTGGTGAAATTTTGGATCCGAGTCCAATAATTCAGGAAAACTCATTTGGAATAGCTACTGGAAGCTTGCCGGTCACAACGCATCAAGAATTGGCTTCGTCGGAATCCGAAGAATTTTTACGGATTTCCCTAGGGGTACCACTAGGAAAAAACACCAAAATCGAAAAATCGTAAAAAGTGGTGAAATTTTGGATACAAGTCCAATGATTCAGGAAAACTCGATTGAAATAGCTACTGGAAGCTTGCCGTTGAGAATTGGCTTCGTCGGAATCCGACGAATTTTTACGGATTTCCCTACGGGTACCACTAGGGAAAATCACCAAAATCGAAAAATCATAAAAAGTGGTGAAATTTTTGATCCGAGTCAAATAATTCAGGAAAACTCGATAGGAATAGCTACTGGAAGCTTGCCGGTCACAACGCATCGAGAATTGGCTTCGTCGGAATCCGACGAATTTTTACGGATTTCCCTAGGGTACCACTAGGGAAAATCACCAAAATCGAAAAGTCGTAAAAAGTGGTGAAATTTTGGATCCAAGTCCAATAATTCAGGAAAACTCGATTGGAATAGCTACTAAAAACTTGCCGGTTACAATGCGTCGAGAATTGGCATCGTCGAAATCCGACGAATTTTTACGAATTTCCCCAAGGGGACCACTAGTAAAAATCACCAAAATCGAAAAATCGTAAAAAGTGGTGAAATTTTGGATCCGAGTCCAATAATTCAGGAAAACTCGATTGGTATAGCTACTAGAAGCTTGCCGGTCACAACGCATCGAGAATTGGATTCGTCGGAATTAGACAAATTTTTACGGATTTTCCTAGGGCGTACCACTAGGGAAAATCGAAAAATCGTAAAAAGTGGTGAAATTTTTTATCCGAGTCCAATAATTCAGGAAAACTTGATTGGAATGGCTACTGGAATCTTGCCGGTCACAACGCATCGAGAATTGGTTTCGTCGGAATCCGACGAATTTTTACGGATTTCCCTAGAGGTACCACTAGAAAAAATCACCAAAATCTAAAAATCGTAAAAAGTGGTGAAATTTTTGATCTGACTCCAATAATTTAGGAAAACTCGATTGGAATAGCTGCTGGAAGCTTGCCGGTCACAACGCATCGAGAATTGGCTTCGTCGGAATTCGATGAATTTTTACGGATTTTCTTAGGGTACCACTAGGAAAAATCGAAAAATCGTAAAAAATTGTGAAATTTTTGATCCGAGTCAAATAATTCAGGAAAACTCGATAGGAATAGCTACTGGAATCTTGCCGGTCACAACGCATCGAGAATTGGCTTCGTCGGAATTCGACGAATTTTTACGAATTTCCATAGGGGTACCACTAAGGAAAATCACCAAAATCGAAAAATCGTAAAAAGTGGTAAAATTTTGGATCCAAGTCCAATAATTCAGGAAAACGCGATTGAAATATCTACTGGAAGCTTGCCGGTTACAATGCATCAAGAATTGGCTTCGTCGGAATCCGACGAATTTTTACGGATTTCTCCAGGGGGACCACTAGTGAAAATCACCAAAATCGAAAAGTCGTCAAAAGTGGTGAAATTTTGGATCCGAGTCCAATAATTCAAGAAAACTCAATTGGTACAGCTACTGGAAGCTTGCTGGTCACAACGCATCGAGAATTGGCTTCGTCGGAATCCGACAAATTTTTACGGATTTTCCTAGGGTTACCACTTGGGAAAATCGAAAAATCGTAAAAAGTGGTGAAATTTTGGATCCGACTCCAATAATTCGGGAAAACTCGATTGGAATAGCTACTGAAAGCTTGCCGGTCACAATGCATCGAGAATTTACTTCGTCAGAATTCGACGAATTTTTACGGATTTTCCTAGGGGTACCACTAGGGAAAATCATCAAAATCGAAAAATCGTAAAAAGTGGTGAAATTTTGGATCCGAGTCCAATAATTCAGAAAAAATCGATTGGAATAGCTATTGGATGCTTGCCGGTCACAACGCATCGAGAATTGGCTTCGTCGGAAACCGATAAATGTTTACTGATTTCCCTAGGGGTACCACTAGGGAAAATCGAAAAATCGTAAAAAGTAGTAAAATTTTTTATCCGAGTCTAATATTGTAGGAAAACTCGATTGGAATAGCTACTGGAAGCTTGCCGGTCACAACGCATCGAGAATTAGTTTCGTCGAAATCCGACGAATTTTTACGTATTTCCCTAGGGGTACCACTAGGGAAAATCACCAAAATCGAAAAATCGTAAAAAGTGGTGAAATTTTTGATCCGAGTCAAATAATTCAGGAAAACTCGATAGGAATAGCTACTGGAAGCTTGCCAGTCAAAACGCATCGAGAATTGGCTTCGTCGGAATCCGACGAATTTTTACGGATTTCCCTACGGGTACCACTAGGGAAAATCACCAAAATCGAAAAATCGTAAAAAGTGGTGAAATTTTGGATCCGAGTCCAATAATTCAGGAAAACTCGATTGGAATAGTTACTGAAAACTTGCCGGTTACAACGCATCGAGAATTGACTTTGTCGGAATCCGACAAATTTTTTCGAATTTCGCCAGGGGGACCACTAGGGAAAATCACCAAAATCGAAAAATCGTAAAAAATGTTGAAATTTTTGATCCGAGTCCAACAATTCAGGAAAACTCGATTGGTATAACTACTGGAAGCTTGCCGGTCACAACGCATGGAGAATTGGGTTCGTCGGAATCCGTCAAATTTTTACGGATTTCCCTAGGGTTACCACATGGGAAAATCGAAAAATCGTAAAAAGTGGTGAAATTTTGGTTACGAGTCCAATAATTCAGGAAAACTCGATTGGAATAGCTACTGGAAGCTTGCCGGTCACAACGCATCGAGAATTGGCTTCGTCGGAATCCGATGAATTTTTACGGATTTCCATAGGGGTACCACTAGGAAAAATCACAAAAATCGAAAAAACGTAAAAAGTGGTGAAATTTTGGATCCGAGTCAAATAATTCAGGAAAACTCGATTGGAATAGCTACTGGAAGCTTGCCGGTCACAACGCATCGAGAATTGGCTTTGTCGGAATTCGACAAATTTTTACTGATTTCCATAGGGTTACCTAATCGAAAAATCGTAAAAAGTGTTGAAATTTTGGATCCGAGTCCAATAATTCAGGAAAACTCGATTGGAATAGCTACTGGAAGCTTGCCGGTCACAACGCATCGAGAATTGGCTTCGTCAGAATCCGACAAATTTTTACGGATTTCCATAGGAGTACCACTAGGGAAAATAGCCAAAATCGAAAAATCGTAAAAAGTGGTGAAATTTTGGATCCGAGTCCAATAATTCAGGAAAACTCGATTCGAATAGCTACTGGAAGCTTGCCTGTCACAACGCATCAAGAATTGGCTTCGTCGAAATCCGACAAATTTTTACGGATTTTCCTAGGGGTACCACTAGGGAAAATCAAAAAATCGTAAAAAGTGGTGAAATTTTGGATCCGAGTCTAATATTTCAGGAAAACTCGATTCGAATAGCTACTGGAAGCTTGGCTTTCTCAACGCATCGAGAATTAACTTCGTCGGAATCCGACGAATTCTTACGGATTTTCCCAGGGGTACCACTAGAGAAAATCACCAAAATCGAAAAATCGTAAAAAGTTGTAAAATTTTTGATCCGAGTCAAATAATTCAGGAAAACTCGATAGGAATAGCTACTGGAAGCTTGCCCGTCACAACGCATCGAGAATTGGCTTCGTCGGAATCCGACGAATTTTTACGGATTTCCCTTGGGGTACCACTAGGGAAAATCACCAAAATCGAAAAATCGTAAAAAGTGGTGAAATTTTGGATCCAAGTCCAATAATAAAGGAAAACTAGATTGGAATAGCTACTGAAGACTTTCCGGTTACAACGCATCGAGAATTGACTTCGTCGGAATCCGACGAATTTTTTCGAATTTCGCCAGGGGGACCACTAGGGAAAATCACAAAAATCGAAAAATCGTAAAAAATGGTGAAATTTTGGATCAGAGTCCAATAATTCAGGAAAAATCGTTTGGTATAGCTACTGGAAGCTTGCCGGTCACAACGCATGGAGAATTGGCTTCGTCGGAATCCGACAAATTTTTACGGATTTCCCTAGGGGTACCACTTGGGAAAATCGAAAAATCGTAAAAAGTGGTGAAATTTTGGATACGAGTCCAATAATTCAGGAAAACTCGATTGGAATAGCTACTGGAAGCTTGCCGGTCAACACGCATAGAGAATTGGTTTCGTCAGAATCCGACGACTTTTTACAGATTTCCCTAGGGGTACCACTAGGGAAAATCACCAAAATCAAAAAATCGTAAAAAGTGGTGAAATTTTTGATCCGAGTCCAACAATTCAGGAAAACTCGATTGGAATAGCTACTGGAAGCTTACCGGTCACAACGCATCGAGAATTGGATTTGTCGGAATCCGACAAATTTTTACGGATTTCCCTAAGGGTACCTAATCGAAAAATCGTAAAAAGTGTTGAAATTTTGGATCCGAGTCCAATAATTCAGGAAAACTCGATTGGAATAGCTACTGAAAGCTTGCTGGTCACAACGCATCGTGAATTGGCTTCGTCGGAATCCGATGAATTTTTACGGATTTCCTTAGGGGTACCACTAGGGAAAATCACCAAAATCGAAAAATCGTAAAAAGTGGTGAAATTTTGGATCCGAGTCCAATAATTCAGGAAAACTCGATTGGAATAGCTACTGGAAGCTTGCCGTTGACAATTGGCTTCGTCAAAATCCGAAAAATTTTTACGGATTTCCCTAGGGGTACCACTAGGGAAAATCACCAAAATCGAAAAATCGCAAAAAGTGATGAAATTTTGGATCCGAGTCCAATAATTAAGGAAAAATCGATTGGAATAGCTACTGGATGCTTGCCGGTCACAACGCATCGAGAATTGGCTTCGTCAAAATCCGACGAATTTTTACGGATCTCCCATTCCGACGAATTTTTACGGATCTCCCTAGGGGTACCACTCGGTAAAATCAACAAAATCGAAAAATCGTAAAAAGTGGTGAAATTTTGGATCCGAGTCCAATAATTCAGGAAAACTCGATTGGAATAGCTACTGGAAGCTTGCCGGTCACAACGCATTGAGAATTGGCTTCGTCAGAATTCGATGAATTTTTACGGATTTTCCTAGGGGTACCACTAGGAAAAATTACCAAAATCGAAAAATCGTAAAAAGTGGTGAAATTTTTTATCCGAGTTCAATAATTCAGCAAAACTCTATAGGAATAGCTACTGGAAGCTTGCCGGTAACAACGCATCGATAATTGGCTTCGTCGGAATCCGACGAATTTTTACGGATTTCCCTAGGGGCACCAAAATCAAAAAATCGTAAAAAGTGGTGAAATTTTGGATCCGAGTCCAATATTTTAGGAAAACTCGATTGGAATAGCTACTGAAAACTTGCCGATTATAACGCATCGAGAATTGGCTTCCTTGGAATTCGACGAATTTTTACGAATTTCCCCAGGGGGACAACTAGGGAAAATCACCAAAATCGAAAAATCGTAAAAAGTGGTGAAATTTTGGATCCGAGTCCAATAATTCAGGAAAACTCGATTGGAATAGCTACTGAAAGCTTGCCGGTCACAACGCATCGTGAATTGGCTTCGCCGGAATCCGACGAATTTTTACTGATTTCCCTAGGTGTACCACTAGAAAAAATCACCAAAATCGAAAAATCGTAAAAAGTGGTGAAATTTTGGATCCGAGTCCAATAATTCAGGAAAACTCGATTGGAATAGCTACTGGAAGCTTGCCGTTGACAATTGGCTTCGTCAAAATCCGAAAAATTTTTACGGATTTCCCTAGGGGTACCACTAGGGAAAATCACCAAAATCGAAAAAACGCAAAAAGTGATGAAATTTTGGATCCGAGTCCAATAATTAAGGAAAAATCGATTGGAATAGCTACTGGATGCTTGCCGGTCACAACGCATCGAGAATTGGCTTCGTCAAAATCCGACGAATTTTTATGGATCTCCCATTCCGACGAATTTTTACGGATCTCCCTAGGGGTACCACTCGGTAAAATCAACAAAATCGAAAAATCGTGAAAATTGATGAAATTTTGGATCCGAGTCCAATAATTCAGGAAAACTCGATTGGAATAGCTACTGGAAGCTTGCCGGTCACAACGCATTGAGAATTGGCTTCGTCAGAATTCGACGAATTTTTACGGATTTCCCTAGTGGTACCACTAGGAAAAATCACCAAAATCGATAAATCGTAAAAAGTGGTGAAATTTTTTATCCGAGTTCAATAATTCAGGAAAACTCGATAGGAATAGCTACTGGAAGCTTGCCGGTAACAACGCATCGAGAATTGGCTTCGTCGGAATCCGACGATTTTTTACGGATAGGGGCACCAAAATCAAAAAATCGTAAAAAGTGGTAAAATTTTTGATCCGAGTCCAATATTTTAGGAAAACTCGATTGGAATAGCTACTGAAAACTTGCCGGTTACAACGCATCGAGAATTGGCTTCCTTGAAATTCGACGAATTTTTACGAATTTCCCCAGGGGGACCACTAGGGAAAATTACCAAAATCGAAAAATCGTAAAAAGTGGTGAAATTTTGGATCCGAATCCAATAATTCAGGAAAACTCGATTGGAATAGCTACTAAAAGCTTGCCGGTCACAACGCATCGTGAATTGGCTTCGTCGGAATCCGACGAATTTTTACGGATTTCCCTAGGGGTACCACTAGGGAAAATCACCAAAATCGAAAAATCGTAAAAAGTGGTGAAATTTTGGATCCGAGTCCAATAATTCAGGAAAAATCAATTGGAATAGCTACTGGAAGCTTGCCGTTGACAATTGGCTTCGTCAAAATCCGAAAATTTTTACGGATTTCCCATGGGGTACCACTAGGGAAAATCACCAAAATCGAAAAATCGCAAAAAGTGATAAAATTTTGGATCCGAGTCCAATAATTAAGGAAAAATCGATTGGAATAGCTACTGGATGCTTGCCGATCACAACGCATCGAGAATTGGCTTCGTCGAAATCTGACGAATTTTTACGGATCTCCCATTCCGACGAATTTTTACGGATCTCCCTAGGGGTACCACTAGGGAAAATCACCAAAATCGAGAAATCGTAAAAAGTGGTGAAATTTTGGATCCGAGTCCAATAATTCAGGAAAACTCGATTAGAATAGCTACTGGAAGCTTGCCGGTCACAACGCATCGAGAATTGGCTTCGTCAAAATGCGAGGAATTTTTATGGATTTCCCTAGGGGTACCACTAGGGAAAATTACCAAAATCGAAAAATTGTAAAAAGTGGTGAAATTTTTGATCCGAGTATAATAATTATGTAAAACTCGATTGGAATAGCTACTGAAAGCTTGCCGGTCACAACGCATCGAGAATTGGCTTCGTTGAAATCCGACGAATTTTTATGGATCTCCCTAGGGCTACCACTAGGAAAAATCGACAAAATCGAAAAATCGTAAAAAGTGGTGAAATTTTTTATCCGAGTCCAATAATTCAGGAAAACTCGAATGTAATAGCTACTGGAAGCTTGCCGGTCACAACGCATCGAGAAATGGCTTCGTCGGAATCCAACGAATTTTTACGGATTTCCCTAGGGGTGCAACTAGGGAAAATCACTAAAATCGAGAAATCGTAAAAAGCGGTAAAATTTTGGATCCGAGTCCAATAATTTGGGAAAACTCAATCGGAATAGCTACTGGAAGCTTGCCAGTCACAACGCATCGAGAATTGGCTTCGTCGAAATCCGACGAATTTTTACGGATTTTCCTAGGGGTACCACTAGGGAAAATCACCAAAATCGAAAAATCGTAAAAAGTGGTGAAATTTTTGATCCGAGTCCAATAATTCAGGAAAACTTGATTGGAATAGCAACTGGAAGCTTACCGTTGAGAATTGGCTTCGGCGGAATCCGACGAATTTTTACGGATTTTCCTAGGGGTCACTAGGGAAAGTCACCAAAATCCAAAAATCATAAAAAGTGGTGAAATTTTAGATCCAAGTCCAATAATTCAGGAAAACTCGATTGGAATAGCTACTGGAAACTTACCGGTCACAACGCATCGAGAATTGGTTTCGTCGGAATCCGATGAATTTTTACGGATTTTCCTAGGGGTACCACTAGGAAAAATCAAAAAATCGTAAAAAGTGGCAAAATTTTTGATCCGAGTCCAATAATTAAGGAAAACTCGATTGGAATAGTTACAGGAAGCTTCCCGTTGAGATTAGGCTTTGTCGGAATCCGACGAATTTTTATGGATCTCCCTAGGGGTACCACTAGGGAAAATCACCAAAATCCAAAAATCATAAAAAGTGGTGAAATTTTTTATCCGAGTCCAATAATTCAGGAAAACTCGATTGGGATAGCTACTGGAAGCTTGCCGGTCACAAAGCATCGAGAATTGGTTTCATCACAATCCGATGAATTTTTACGGATTTCCCTAGGGGTACTACTAGGAAAAATCGAAAAATCGTAAAAAGTAGTGAAATTTTAGATCCGAGTCCAATAATTCAGGAAAACTCGATTGGAATAGCTACTGGAAGCTTGCCGTTGAGAATTGGCTTCGTCGGAATCCGAAGAATTTTTACGGATTTCCCTAGGGGTACCACTAGGGTAAATCACCAAAATTGAAAAATCATAAAAGGTGGTGAAATTTTGGATCTGAGTGCAATAATTCAGGAAATCTCGATTGGAATAGCTACTGGAAGCTTGCCAGTCAAAACGCATCGAGAATTGCCTTCGTCGAAATCAGACGAATTTTTACAGATTTCCCTAGGTGTACCACTAGGAAAAATCGAAAAATCGTAAAAAGTGGTAAAATTTTGGATCCAAGTCCAATAATTCAGCAAAACTCGATTGGAATAGCTACTGGAAGCTTGCCGGTCACAACGCATCGAGAATTGGCTCCGTCGGAATACGACGAATTTTTACGGATTTCCCTAGGGGTACTACTAGGAAAAATCACCAAAATCGAAAAATCGTAAAAAGTGGTGAAATTTTTTATCCGAGTCAAATAATACAGGAAAACTCGATTGGAATAGCTACTGGAAGCTTGCCGGTCACAACGCATCGAGAATTGGCTTCGTCGGAATCCAAAGAATTTTTACGGATTTCCCTAGGGGTACCACTAGGAAAAATCAGCAAAATCAAAAAATCGTAAAAAGTGGTGAAATTTTGGATCCGAGTCCAATAATTCAGGAAAACTCGATTGGAATAGCTACTGGAAGCTTGCCGGTCACAACGCATCGAGAATTGGCTTCGTCAGAATTTCGCTAGGGGTACCACTAGGGAAAATAACCAAAATCGAAAGATCGTAAAAAGTGGTGAAATTTATGATCCGAGTCCAAGAATTCAGGAAAACTTGATTGGAATAGCTACTGGAAGCTTGCCGTTGGGAATTGGCTTCATCGGAATCCGACGAATTTTTACGGATTTCCCTAGGGGTACCACTAGGGTAAATCACCAAAATCGAAAAATCGTAAAAAGTTGTGAAATTTTAGATCCGAGTCCAATAATTCAGGAATACTCGATTGTAATAGCTACTGGAAGCTTACCGGTCACAACGCATCGAGAATTGGTTTCATTGGAATCCGATGAATTTTTTCGGATTTCCCTAGTTGTACCACTAGGGAAAATCAACAAAATCGAAAAATTGTAAAAAGTGGTGAAATTTTGGATCCGAGTCCAATAATTCAGTAAAACCCAAATGGAATAGCTACTTGAAGCTTGCTGTTGAGAATTTGATTCGTCTGAATATGACGAATTTTTACGGATTTCCCTAGGGGTACCACTATGGAAAATAACCAAAATCGAAAAATCGTAAAAAGTGGTGAAAGTTTTGTTCTGAGTCCAATAGTTCAGGAAAACTCGAATGGAATAGCTACAGGAAGCTTGCCGGTCACAACGCATCGAGAATTTGCTTCGTCGGAATCCGATGAATTTTTACGGATTTTCCTAGGGGTACGAATAGGGAAAATCAAAAAATCATAAAATGTGGAGAAATTTATGATCTGAGTACAATAATTCAGGAAAACTCGATTGTAATAGCTACTGGAAGCTTGCCGGTCACAACGCATCGTGAATTGGTTTCGTCGGAATCCAACGAATTTTTACGGATTTCCCTAGGGGTACCACTAGGAAAAATCACCAAAATCGAAAAATCGTAAAAAGTGGTGAAATTTTGGATCCGAGTCAAATAATTCAGGAAAACTCGATTGGAATAGCTACTAGAAGCTTGCCGTTGAGAATTGGCTTCGTCGGAATTCGACGACTTTTTACGGATTTCTCTAGGGGTACCACTAGGAAAATTCATTAAAATCGAAAAATCGTAAAAAGTGGTGAAATTTTGGATCCGAGTCCAATAATTTCGGAAAACTCGATTGGAATAGCTACTGGAAGCTTGCCGTTGAGAATTGGCTTCATCGGAATCCGACAAATTTTTACGGATTTCCCTAGGTTTACAACTAGGAAAAATCACAAAAATCGAAAAATCGTAAAAAGTGGGGAAATTTTTGATCCGAGTCCAATAATTCAGGAAAACTCGATTGGAATAGCTACTGGAAGCTTGTCGGTCACAACGCATTGAGAATTGGCTTCTTCGGAATGCGACGACTTTTTATGGATTTCCCTAGGGGTACCACTAGGGAAAATCACCAAAATTGAAAAATTGTAAAAAGTGGTGAAATTTTGGATCCGAGTCCAATAATTCAGTAAAACCCGAATGGAATAGCTACTTGAAGCTTGCTGTTGAGAATTTGATTCGTCTGAATATGACGAATTTTTACGGATTTCCCTAGGGGTACCACTATGGAAAATAACCAAAATCGAAAAATCGTAAAAAGTGGTGAAAGTTTTGTTCTGAGTCCAATAGTTCAGGAAAACTCAAATGGAATAGCTACAGGAAGCTTGCCGGTCACAACGCATCGAGAATTTGTTTCGTCGGAATCCGACGAATTTTTACGGATTTTCCTAGGGGTACGAATAGGGAAAATCAAAAAATCATAAAATGTGGAGAAATTTATGATCTGAGTACAATAATTCAGGAAAACTCGATTGTAATAGCTACTGGAAGCTTGCCGGTCACAACGCATCGTGAATTGGTTTCGTCGGAATCCAACGAATTTTTACGGATTTCCTTAGGGGTACCACTAGGGAAAATCACCAAAATCGAAAAATCGTAAAAAATGGTGAAATTTTGGATCCGAGTCAAATAATTCAGGAAAACTCGATTGGAATAGCTACTAGAAGCTTGCCGTTGAGAATTGGCTTCGTCGGAATTCGACGACTTTTTACGGATTTCCCTAGGGGTACCACTAGGAAAATTCATTAAAATCGAAAAATCGTAAAAAGTGGTGAAATTTTGGATCCGAGTCCAATAATTTCGGAAAACTCGATTGGAATAGCTACTGGAAGCTTGCCGTTGAGAATTGGCTTCATCGGAATCCGACAAATTTTTACGGATTTCCCTAGGTTTACAACTAGGAAAAATCACAAAAATCGAAAAATCGTAAAAAGTGGGGAAATTTTTGATCCGAGTCCAATAATTCAGGAAAACTCGATTGGAATAGCTACTGGAAGCTTGTCGGTCACAACGCATTGAGAATTGGCTTCTTCGGAATGCGACGACTTTTTATGGATTTTCCTAGGGGTACCACTAGGGAAAATCACCAAAATTGAAAAATTGTAAAAAGTGGTGAAATTTTGGATCCGAGTCCAATAATTCAGTAAAACCCGAATGGAATAGCTACTTGAAGCTTGCTGTTGAGAATTTGATTCGTCTGAATATGACGAATTTTTACGGATTTTCCTAGGGGTACCACTATGGAAAATAACCAAAATCGAAAAATCGTAAAAAGTGGTGAAAGTTTTGTTCTGAGTCCAATAGTTCAGGAAAACTCGAATGGAATAGCTACAGGAAGCTTGCCGGTCATAACGCATCGAGAATTTGATTCGTCGGAATCCGACGAATTTTTACGGATTTTCCTAGGGGTACGAATAGGGAAAATCAAAAAATCATAAAATGTGGAGAAATTTATGATCTGAGTACAATAATTCAGGAAAACTCGATTGTAATAGCTACTGGAAGCTTGCCGGTCACAACGCATCGTGAATTGGTTTCGTCGGAATCCGACGAATTTTTACGGATTTCCCTAGGGGTACCACTAGGGAAAATCACCAAAATCGAAAAATCGTAAAAAGTGGTGAAATTTTGGATCCGAGTCAAATAATTCAGGAAAACTCGATTGGAATAGCTACTAGAAGCTTGCCGTTGAGAATTGGCTTCGTCGGAATTCGACGACTTTTTACGGATTTCCCTAGGGGTACCACTAGGGAAATTCATTAAAATCGAAAAATCGTAAAAAGTGGTGAAATTTTGGATCCGAGTCCAATAATTTCGGAAAACTCGATTGGAATAGCTACTGGAAGCTTGCCGTTGAGAATTGGCTTCATCGGAATCCGACAAATTTTTACGGATTTCCCTAGGTTTACAACTAGGAAAAATCACAAAAATCGAAAAATCGTAAAAAGTGGGGAAATTTTTGATCCGAGTCCAATAATTCAGGAAAACTCGATTGGAATAGCTACTGGAAGCTTGTCGGTCACAACGCATTGAGAATTGGCTTCTTCGGAATGCGACGACTTTTTATGGATTTCCCTAGGGGTACCACTAGGGAAAATCACCAAAATTGAAAAATTGTAAAAAGTGGTGAAATTTTGGATCCGAGTCCAATAATTCAGTAAAACCCGAATGGAATAGCTACTTGAAGCTTGCTGTTGAGAATTTGATTCGTCTGAATATGACGAATTTTTACGGATTTTCCTAGGGGTACCACTATGGAAAATAACCAAAATCGAAAAATCGTAAAAAGTGGTGAAAGTTTTGTTCTGAGTCCAATAGTTCAGGAAAACTCGAATGGAATAGCTACAGAAAGCTTGCCGGTCATAACGCATCGAGAATTTGATTCGTCGGAATCCGACGAATTTTTACGGATTTTCCTAGGGGTACGAATAGGGAAAATCAAAAAATCATAAAATGTGGAGAAATTTATGATCTGAGTACAATAATTCAGGAAAACTCGATTGTAATAGCTACTGGAAGCTTGCCGGTCACAACGCATCGTGAATTGGTTTCGTCGGAATCCGACGAATTTTTACGGATTTCCCTAGGGGTACCACTAGGGAAAATCACCAAAATCGAAAAATCGTAAAAAGTGGTGAAATTTTGGATCCGAGTCAAATAATTCAGGAAAACTCGATTGGAATAGCTACTAGAAGCTTGCCGTTGAGAATTGGCTTCGTCGGAATTCGACGACTTTTTACGGATTTCCCTAGGGGTACCACTAGGGAAATTCATTAAAATCGAAAAATCGTAAAAAGTGGTGAAATTTTGGATCCGAGTCCAATAATTTCGGAAAACTCGATTGGAATAGCTACTGGAAGCTTGCCGTTGAGAATTGGCTTCATCGGAATCCGACAAATTTTTACGGATTTCCCTAGGTTTACAACTAGGAAAAATCACAAAAATCGAAAAATCGTAAAAAGTTGGGAAATTTTTGATCCGAGTCCAATAATTCAGGAAAACTCGATTGGAATAGCTACTGGAAGCTTGTCGGTCACAACGCATTGAGAATTGGCTTCTTCGGAATGCGACGACTTTTTATGGATTTCCCTAGGGGTACCACTAGGGAAAATCACCAAAATTGAAAAATCGTAAAAAGTGGTGAAATTTTTGATCCGAGTCCAATAATACAGGAAAACTCGATTGGAATAGCTACTGGAAGATTGCCGGTCAAAACGCATCGAGAATTGGCTTCGTCGGAATCCGACGAATTTTTATGAATTTCCCTAGGACCTCTAGGAAAAATCACCAAAATCGAAAAATCGTAAAAAGTGGTGAAATTTTTGATCCGAGTCCAATAATTTAGGAAAACTAAATTGGAATAGCTACTGGAAGCTTGCCGGTCACAACGTATCGAGAATTCGCTTCGTCGGAATGCGACGAATTTTTACGGATTTCCCTAGGGGTACCACTAGGGAAAATCACCAAAATCGAAAAATCGTAAAAAGTGGTGAAATTTTGGATCCGAGTCCAATAATTTAGGAAAAATTGATTGGAATAGCTACTGGAAGCTTGCCGGTCACAACGCATCGAGAATTGGCTTCGTCGAAATCCGACGAATTTTTACGGATTTCCGTAGGGGTACCACTAGGGAAAATCACCAAAATCGAAAAATCGTAAAAAGTGGTGAAATTTTTGATCCGAGTCCAATAATACAGGAAAACTCGATTGGAATAGCTACTGGAAGCTTGCCGGTCACAACGCATCGAAAATTGGATTCATCGGAATTCGACGAATTTTTACGGATTTTTCTAGGGGTAACACTAGGGAAAATCGAAAAATCATAAAAAGTGGAGAAATTTTTGATCCGAGTCCAATAATTCAGTAAACCTCGATTGGAATAGCTACTGGAAGCTTGCCGGTCAGAACGCATCGAGAATTGGCTTCGTCGAAATCCGACGAATTTTTACGGATTTTCCTAGGGGTACCACTAGGAAAAATCACCAAAATCGAAAAATCATAGAAAGTGGTGAAATTTTGGATCCGAGTCAAATAATTCAGGAAAACTCGATTGGAATAGCTACTGGAAGCTTGCCGTTGAGAATTGGCTTCATCGGAATCCGACAAATTTTTACGGATTTCCCTAGGTTTACAACTAGGAAAAATCACAAAAATCGAAAAATCGTAAAAAGTGGGGAAATTTTTGATCCGAGTCCAATAATTCAGGAAAACTCGATTGGAATAGCTACTGGAAGCTTGTCGGTCACAACGCATTGAGAATTGGCTTCTTCGGAATGCGACGACTTTTTATGGATTTCCCTAGGGGTACCCCTAGGGAAAATCACCAAAATTGAAAAATTGTAAAAAGTGGTGAAATTTTGGATCCGAGTCCAATAATTCAGTAAAACCCGAATGGAATAGCTACTTGAAGCTTGCTGTTGAGAATTTGATTCGTCTGAATATGACGAATTTTTACGGATTTCCCTAGGGGTACCACTATGGAAAATAACCAAAATCGAAAAATCGTAAAAAGTGGTGAAAGTTTTGTTCTGAGTCCAATAGTTCAGGAAAACTCAAATGGAATAGCTACAGGAAGCTTGCCGGTCACAACGCATCGAGAATTTGCTTCGTCGGAATCCGACGAATTTTTACGGATTTTCCTAGGGGTACGAATAGGGAAAATCAAAAAATCATAAAATGTGGAGAAATTTATGATCTGAGTACAATAATTCAGGAAAACTTGATTGTAATAGCTACTGGAAGCTTGCCGGTCACAACGCATCGTGAATTGGTTTCGTCGGAATCCAACGAATTTTTACGGATTTCCTTAGGGGTACTACTAGGAAAAATCACCAAAATCGAAAAATCGTAAAAAATGGTGAAATTTTGGATCCGAGTCAAATAATTCAGGAAACCTCGATTGGAATAGCTACTAGAAGCTTGCCGTTGAGAATTGGCTTCGTCGGAATTCGACGACTTTTTACGGATTTCCCTAGGGGTACCACTAGGAAAATTCATTAAAATCGAAAAATCGTAAAAAGTGGTGAAATTTTGGATCCGAGTCCAATAATTTCGGAAAACTCGATTGGAATAGCTACTGGAAGCTTGCCGTTGAGAATTGGCTTCATCGGAATCCGACAAATTTTTACGGATTTCCCTAGGTTTACAACTAGGAAAAATCACAAAAATCGAAAAATCGTAAAAAGTGGGGAAATTTTTGATCCGAGTCCAATAATTCAGGAAAACTCGATTGGAATAGCTACTGGAAGCTTGTCGGTCACAACGCATTGAGAATTGGCTTCTTCGGAATGCGACGACTTTTTATGGATTTTCCTAGGGGTACCACTAGGGAAAATCACCAAAATTGAAAAATTGTAAAAAGTGGTGAAATTTTGGATCCGAGTCCAATAATTCAGTAAAACCCGAATGGAATAGCTACTTGAAGCTTGCTGTTGAGAATTTGATTCGTCTGAATATGACGAATTTTTACGGATTTCCCTAGGGGTACCACTATGGAAAATAACCAAAATCGAAAAATCGTAAAAAGTGGTGAAAGTTTTGTTCTGAGTCCAATAGTTCAGGAAAACTCGAATGGAATAGCTACAGGAAGCTTGCCGGTCATAACGCATCGAGAATTTGATTCGTCGGAATCCGACGAATTTTTACGGATTTTCCTAGGGGTACGAATAGGGAAAATCAAAAAATCATAAAATGTGGAGAAATTTATGATCTGAGTACAATAATTCAGGAAAACTCGATTGTAATAGCTACTGGAAGCTTGCCGGTCACAACGCATCGTGAATTGGTTTCGTCGGAATCCGACGAATTTTTACGGATTTCCCTAGGGGTACCACTAGGGAAAATCACCAAAATCGAAAAATCGTAAAAAGTGGTGAAATTTTGGATCCGAGTCAAATAATTCAGGAAAACTCGATTGGAATAGCTACTAGAAGCTTGCCGTTGAGAATTGGCTTCGTCGGAATTCGACGACTTTTTACGGATTTCCCTAGGGGTACCACTAGGGAAATTCATTAAAATCGAAAAATCGTAAAAAGTGGTGAAATTTTGGATCCGAGTCCAATAATTTCGGAAAACTCGATTGGAATAGCTACTGGAAGCTTGCCGTTGAGAATTGGCTTCATCGGAATCCGATAAATTTTTACGGATTTCCCTAGGTTTACAACTAGGAAAAATCACAAAAATCGAAAAATCGTAAAAAGTGGGGAAATTTTTGATCCGAGTGCAATAATTCAGGAAAACTCGATTGGAATAGCTACTGGAAGCTTGTCGGTCACAACGCATTGAGAATTGGCTTCTTCGGAATGCGACGACTTTTTATGGATTTCCCTAGGGGTACCACTAGGGAAAATCACCAAAATTGAAAAATCGTAAAAAGTGGTGAAATTTTTGATCCGAGTCCAATAATACAGGAAAACTCGATTGGAATAGCTACTGGAAGATTGCCGGTCAAAACGCATCGAGAATTGGCTTCGTCGGAATCCGACGAATTTTTATGAATTTCCCTAGGACCTCTAGGAAAAATCACCAAAATCGAAAAATCGTAAAAAGTGGTGAAATTTTTGATCCGAGTCCAATAATTTAGGAAAACTAAATTGGAATAGCTACTGGAAGCTTGCCGGTCACAACGTATCGAGAATTCGCTTCGTCGGAATGCGACGAATTTTTACGGATTTCCCTAGGGGTACCACTAGGGAAAATCACCAAAATCGAAAAATCGTAAAAAGTGGTGAAATTTTGGATCCGAGTCCAATAATTTAGGAAAAATTGATTGGAATAGCTACTGGAAGCTTGCCGGTCACAACGCATCGAGAATTGGCTTCGTCGAAATCCGACAAATTTTTACGGATTTCCGTAGGGGTACCACTAGGGAAAATCACCAAAATCGAAAAATCGTAAAAAGTGGTGAAATTTTTGATCCGAGTCCAATAATACAGGAAAACTCGATTGGAATAGCTACTGGAAGCTTGCCGGTCACAACGCATCGAGAATTGGATTCATCGGAATTCGACGAATTTTTACGGATTTTTCTAGGGGTAACACTAGGGAAAATCGAAAAATCATAAAAAGTGGAGAAATTTTTGATCCGAGTCCAATAATTCAGTAAACCTCGATTGGAATAGCTACTGGAAGCTTGCCGGTCAGAACGCATCGAGAATTGGTTTCGTCGAAATCCGACGAATTTTTACGGATTTTCCTAGGGGTACCACTAGGAAAAATCACCAAAATCGAAAAATCATAGAAAGTGGTGAAATTTTGGATCCGAGTCAAATAATTCAGGAAAACTCAATTGGAATAGCTACTGGAAGCTTGCCGTTTAGAATTGGCTTCATCGGAATCCGACAAATTTTTACGGATTTCCCTAGGTTTACAACTAGGAAAAATCACAAAAATCGAAAAATCGTAAAAAGTTGGGAAATTTTTTATCCGAGTCCAATAATTCAGGAAAACTCGATTGGAATAGCTACTGGAAGCTTGTCGGTCACAACGCATTGAGAATTGGCTTCTTCGGAATGCGACGACTTTTTATGGATTTCCCTAGGGGTACCACTAGGGAAAATCACCAAAATTGAAAAATCGTAAAAAGTGGTGAAATTTTTGATCCGAGTCCAATAATACAGGAAAACTCGATTGGAATAGCTACTGGAAGATTGCCGGTCAAAACGCATCGAGAATTGGCTTCGTCGGAATCCGACGAATTTTTATGAATTTTCCTAGGACCTCTAGGAAAAATCACCAAAATCGAAAAATCGTAAAAAGTGGTGAAATTTTTGATCCGAGTCCAATAATTTAGGAAAACTAAATTGGAATAGCTACTGGAAGCTTGCCGGTCACAACGTATCGAGAATTCGCTTCGTCGGAATGCAACGAATTTTTACGGATTTCCCTAGGGGTACCACTAGGAAAAATCACCAAAATCGAAAAATCGTAAAAAGTGGTGAAATTTTGGATCCGAGTCCAATAATTTAGAAAAAATCGATTGGAATAGCTACTGGAAGCTTGCCGGTCACAACGCATCGAGAATTGGCTTCGTCGAAATCCGACGAATTTTTACGGATTTCCGTAGGGGTACCACTAGGGAAAATCACCAAAATCGAAAAATCGTAAAAATTGGTGAAATTTTTGATCCGAGTCCAATAATACAGGAAAACTCGATTGGAATAGCTACTGGAAGATTGCCGGTCAAAACGCATCGAGAATTGGCTTCGTCGGAATCCGACGAATTTTTATGAATTTCCCTAGGACCTCTAGGAAAAATCACCAAAATCGAAAAATGGTAAAAAGTGGTGAAATTTTTGATCCGAGTCCAATAATTTAGGAAAACTAAATTGGAATAGCTACTGGAAGCTTGCCGGTCACAACGTATCGAGAATTCGCTTCGTCGGAATGCGACGAATTTTTACGGATTTCCCTAGGGGTACCACTAGGGAAAATCACCAAAATCGAAAAATCGTAAAAAGTGGTGAAATTTTGGATCCGAGTCCAATAATTTAGGAAAAATCGTTTGGAATAGCTACTGGAAGCTTGCCGGTCACAACGCATCGAGAATTGGCTTCGTCGAAATTCGACGAATTTTTACGGATTTCCGTAGGGGTACCACTAGGGAAAATCACCAAAATCGAAAAATCGTAAAAAGTGGTGAAATTTTTGATCCGAGTCCAATAATACAGGAAAACTCGATTGAAATAGCTACTGGAAGCTTGCCGGTCACAACGCATCGAGAATTGGATTCATCGGAATTCGACGAATTTTTACGGATTTTTCTAGGGGTAACACTAGGGAAAATCGAAAAATCATAAAAAGTGGAGAAATTTTTGATCCGAGTCCAATAATTCAGTAAACCTCGATTGGAATAGCTACTGGAAGCTTGCCGGTCAGAACGCATCGAGAATTGGCTTCGTCGAAATCCGACGAATTTTTACGGATTTTCCTAGGGGTACCACTAGGAAAAATCACAAAAATCGAAAAATCATAGAAAGTGGTGAAATTTTGGATCCGAGTCAAATAATTCAGAAAAACTCGATTGGAATAGCTACTGGAAGCTTGCCGTTGAGAATTGGCTTCATCGGAATCCGACCAATTTTTTCGGATTTCCCTAGGGGTACACTAGGGAAAATCGAAAAATCGTAAAAAGTGGTGAAATTTTAGATCCGAGTCAAATAATTCAGGAAACCTCGATTGGAATAGCAACTGGAAGCTTGTCGTTGAGTATTGGTTTCGTCGGAATCCGACGAATTTTTACGGATTTCCCTAGGGGTACCACTAGGGAAAATCACCAAAATCGAAAAATCATAAAAAGTGGTGAAATTATTAATCCGAGTCTAATAATACAGGAAAACTCGATTGGAATAGCTACTGGAAGCTTGCCGGTCACAACGCATCGAGAATTGGCTTCGTCGGAATGCGACGAAATTTTTCCGGATTTCCCTAAGGGTACCACTAGGAAAAATCACAAAAATCGAAAAATCGAAAAAAGTGGTAAAATTTTTGATCCGAGTCAAATAATTCAGGAAAACGCGATTGGAATAGCTACTGGAAGCTTGCCGGTCACAACGCATCGAGAATTGGCTTCGTCAGAATCCGACGAATTTTTACGGATTTCCCTAGGGGTACAAATAGGAAAAATCACCAAAATTGATAAATCGTAAAAAGTGATGAAATTTTTGATCCGAGTCCAATCTTTCAGGAAAACTCGATTAGAATAGGTACTGGAAGCTTGCCGTTGAGAATTGGTTTCGTCGGAATCCGACAAATTTTTAAGGATTTCCCCAGGGGTACCACTAAGGAAAATCACCAAAATCGAAAAATCGTAAAAAGTGGAGAAATTTTTGGTGATATTTTTGATCCGAGTCCAATAATACAGGAAAACTCGATTGGAATAGCTACTGGAAGCTTGCCGGTCACAACGCATCGAGAATTGGCTCCGTCGGAATCCGACGAATTTTTACGAATTTCCCTAGGACCTCTAGGAAAAATCACCAAAATCGAAAAATCATAAAAAGTGGTGAAATTTTTGATCCGAGTCCAATAATTTAGGAAAACTAGATTGGAATAGC
Source organism: Excoecaria cochinchinensis (assembly GCA_947683425.1). Classification (NCBI taxonomy): domain Eukaryota; kingdom Viridiplantae; phylum Streptophyta; class Magnoliopsida; order Malpighiales; family Euphorbiaceae; genus Excoecaria; species Excoecaria cochinchinensis. The sequence continues at coordinate 17,840,928 of CANTUQ010000058.1, forward strand.
TACTGGAAGCTTTCCGGTCACAACGTATCGAGAATTGGCTTCGTCGGAATCCGACGAATTTTTACGGATTTCCCTAGGGGTACCACTAGGGAAAATAACCAAAATCGAAAAATCGTAAAAAGTGGTGAAATTTTGGACCCGAGTCCAATAATTTAGGAAAACTCGATTGGAATAGCTACTGGAAGCTTGCCGGTCACAACGCATCGAGAATTGGTATCGTCGAAATGCGACGAATTTTTACGGATTTCCCTAGGGGTACCACTAGGGAAACTCACCAAAATCGAAAAATCATAAAAAGTGGTGAAATATTTGATCCGAGTCCAATAATACAGCAAAACTCGATTGGAATAGCTATTGGAAGCTTTCCGGTCACAACGCATCAAGAATTGGCTTCGTCGGAATGCGACGAATTTTTACGGATTTCCCTAGGGGTACCACTAGTGAAAATCACCAAAATCGAAAAATCGTAAAAAGTGGTGAAATTTTGGATCCGAGTCCAATAATTCAGGAAAACTCGATTGGAATAGCAACTGGAAGCTTGCCGGTCACAACGGATCGGGAATTAGTTTCGTCAGAATCTGACGAATTTTTATGAATTTCGCTAGGGTACCACTAGGGAAAATCACCAAAATCTAAATATCGTAAAAAATGGTGAAATTTTGGATCCGGGTCCAATAATTAAGGAAAACTCGATTGGAATACCTACTGGAAGCTTGCCGTTCACAACGCATCGAGAATTGGCTTCGTCGGAATCCGATGAATTTTTACGGATTTCCCTAGCGGTACCACTAGGGTAAATCACCAAAATCGAAAAATCGTAAAAAATGGTGAAATTTTTGATCCGAGTCCAATAATTCAGGAAAAATCGATTGGAATATCAACTGGAACCTTGCCGGTCCCAATGCATCGAGAATTGGCTTCGTCGGAATCCGACGAATTTTTACGGATTTCCATAGGGCCACTAGGTAAAATCTCTAAAATCGAAAAATCGTAAAAAGTGGTGAAATTTTTGATCCGAGTCCAATAATGCAGGAAAACTCGATTGGAATAGATACTGGAAGCTTGCCGTTGAGAATTGGCTTCGTCGGAATCCGACGAATTTTTACGGATTTTCCTAGGGGTACCACTAGGAAAAATCACCAAAATCGAAAAATCGTAAAAAGTGGTGAAATTTTTGATCTGAGTCCAATAATTTAGGAAAACTGGATTGGAATAGCTACTGGAAACTTGCCGGTCACAACGCATCGAGAAATGGCTTCGTCGGAATCCGACGAATTTTTACAGATTTTCCTAGGGGTAATACTAGGGAAAATCGAAAAATCGTAAAAAGTGGAGAAATTTTTGACTTGAGTCCAATAATTCAGGAAAACTCGATTGGAATAGCTACTGGAATCTTGCCGGTCACAACGCATCTAGAATTGGCTTCGTCGGAATCCGACGAATTTTTATGGATTTCCCTAGGGGTACCACTAGGGAAAATCACCAAAATTGAAAAAAGGGGTGAAATTTTGGATCCGTGTCCAATAATTCAGGAAAAATCGATTGGAATGGCTACTGGAAGCTTGCCGTTGAGAATTTGCTTCGTCGGAATCCGACGAATTTTTACGGATTTCCCTAAGGGTACCACTAGGAAAAATCACCAAAATCGAAAAATCGTAAAAAGTGGTGAAATTTTGGATCCGAGTCCAATAATTCAGGAAAACTAGATTCTAGTAGCTACTAGAAGCTTGCCGGTCACAACGTATCGAGAATTGGCTTCATCGGAATCCGACGAATTTTTACGGATTTCCCTAAGGGGTAACACTAGGGAAAATCGAAAAATCGTAAAAAGTGGAGAAATTTTTAATCTGAGTCCAATAATTCAGGAAAATTCGATTGGAATAGCTACTGGAAGCTTGCCGGTCACAACGCATCGAGAATTGGCTTCGTCGGAATCCGACGAATTTTTTCGAATTTCCCTAGGGGTACCACTAGGGAAAAGCACAGAAATCGAAAAGTCGTAAAAAGTGGTGAAATTTTGTATCCGAATCCAATAATTCAGGAAAAATCGATTGGAATAACTACTAGAAGCTTGCCGTTGAGAATTGGCTTCGTCGGAATCCGACGAATTTTTACGGATTTCCAAAGGGGTACCACTAGGGAAAATCACCAAAATCGAAAAATCATAAAAAGTGGTGAAATTTTTGATCCGAGTCCAATAATTTAGGAAAACTCGATTGGAATAGCTACTGGAAGCTTGCCGGCCACAACACATCGAGAATTGGCTTCGTCCGAATCCGACGAATTTTTACGGATTTCCCTAGGGGTACCACTAGGGAAAATCACCAAAATCGAAAAGTCGTAAAAAGTGGTGAAATTTTTGATCCGAATCCAATAATTTAGGAAAATTCGATTGGAATAGCTACTGGATGCTTGCCGGTCACAACGCATCGAGAATTGTCATCGCCGGAATACGACGAATTTTTACGGATTTCCCTAGGGGTACCACTAGGAAAAATCACCAAAATCGAAAAATCGTAAAAAGTGGTGAAATTTTGGATCCGAGTCAAATAATTCAGGAAAACTCGATTGGAATAGCTACTAGATGCTTGCCGGTCACAACGTATCGAGAATTAGCTTCGTCGTAATACGACGAATTTTTACGGATTTCCCTAGGGGTGCAACTAGGGAAAATCACCAAAATCGAAAAATCGTAAAAAGTTATGAAATTTTTGATCCGAGTCCAATAATTCAGGAAAACTCGAATAGAATAGCTACTGGAAGCTTGCCGTTGACAATTCACTTCGTCGGAATCCGATGAATTTTTACGGATTTCCCCTGGGGTACCACTAGGGAAAATAACCAAATTCGAAAAATCATAAAAAGTGGTGAAATTTTTGATCCGAGTCCAATAATTCAGGAAAACTAGATTGGAATAGCTACTGAAAGCTTTCCGGTCACAACGCATCGAGAATTTGTTTCGTCGAAAGTTGACAAATTTTTACGGACTACCCTAGGGGTAACACTAGGGAAAATCGAAAAATCGTAAAAAGTGGAGAAATTTTTGATCCGAGTCCAATAATTCAGGAAAACTCGATTGGAATAGCTACTGGAAGCTTACCGGTCACAACGCATCGAGAATTGGTTTCGTCGAAATCCGACGAATTTTTACGGATTTCCCTAGGGGTACCACTAGGAAAAATCAAAAAAATCGAAAAATCGTAAAAAGTGATGAAATTTTTGATCCGAGTCCAAAAATTCAGGAAAACTCGATTAGAATAGCTACTGGAAGCTTGCCGTTGAGAATTGATTTCGTCGGAATCCGACGAATTTTTACGGATTTCCCTAGGGGTACCACTAGGGAAAATCACCAAAATCGAAAAATCGTAAAAAGTGGTTAAATTTTTGATCCGAGTACAATAATTCAGGAAACCTCGATTGGAATAGGTACTGGAAGCTTTCCGGTCACAATGCATCGAGAATTGGCTTCGTCGGAATCTAATGAATTTTTACGGATTTTCCTAGGGGTAACATTAGGGAAAATCGAAAAATCATAAAAAGTGGAGAAATTTTGGATCTGAGTCCAATAATTGAGGAAAACTAGATTGTAATAGCTACTGGAAGCTTGCCGGTCACAACGCATTGAGAATTGGCTTCGTCGGAATCCGACGAATTTTTACGGATTTCCCTAGGGGTACAAAAAAGGAAAATCACCAAAATCGAAAAATCGTAAAAACTGGTGAAATTTTGGATCCGAGTCCAATAATTCAGTAAAACCCGAATGGAATAGCTACTGGAAGCTTGCCGTTGAGAATTTGATTCGTCGAAATCTGACGAATTTTTACGGATTTCCCTAGGGGTACCACTAGGGAAAATCACCAAAATCGAAAAATCGTAAAAAGTGGTGAAAGTTTTGTTCTGAGTCGAATAATTCAGGAAAACTCGAATGGAATAGCTACTGGAAGCTTGCCGGTCACAACCCATCGAGAATTAGCTTCGTCGAAATCCGACGAATTTTTACGGATTTCCCTAGGGGTACCAATAGGGAAAATCGAAAAATCATAAACAGTGGAGAAATTTATGATCTGAGTCCAATAATTCAGGAAAACTCGATTGTAATAGCTATTGGGAGCTTGCTGGTCACAACGCATCGAGAATTGGTTTCGTCGGAATTCGACGACTTTTTACGGATTTCCCTAGCGGTACCACTAAGGAAAATCACCAAAATCTAAAATTCTTAAAAAGTGGTGAAACTTTTGATCCGAATCCAATAATTCAGGAAAACTCGATTAGAATAGCTACTGGAAGCTTGCCGTTAAAAATTGGTTTCGTCGGAATCCGATAAATTTTTACGGATTTCCCTAGGGGTACCACTAGGGAAAATCACCAAAATTGAAAAATCGTCAAAAGTGAAAAAATTTTTTATCCGAGTCAAATAATTCAGGAAAACTCGATTGGAATAGCTACTAGAAGCTTGTCGGTCACAACGCATCGAGAATTGGCTTCGTCGGAATGCGACGAATTTTTACTGATTTCCCTAGGGGTACCACTAGGAAAAATCACCAAAATCGAAAAATCGTAAAAAGTGGTGAAATTTTTGATCCGAGTCCAATAATACAGGAAAACTCGATTGGAATAGCTACTGGAAGCTTGCCGGTCACAACGCATCGAGAATTGGCTTCGTCGGAATCCGACTAATTTTTACGAATTTCCCTAGGACCTCTAGGAAAAATCACCAAAATCGAAAAATCGTAAAAAGTGGTGAAATTTTTGATCGGAGTCAAATAATTTAGGAAAACTAAATTGGAATAGCTACTGGAAGCTTGCCGGTCACAACGTATCGAGAATTGGCTTCCTCGGAATCCGACGAATTTTTACGGATTTCCCTAGGGGTACCACTAGGGAAAATCACCAAAATCGAAAAATCGTAAAAAGTGGTGAAATTTTTGATCCGAGTCCAATAATTTAGGAAAACTCGATTAGAATAGCTACTGGAAGCTTGCCGGTCACAACGCATCGAGAATTGGATTCGTCGAAATCCGACGAATTTTTGCTGATTTCCCTAGGGGTACCACTAGAGAAAATCACCAAAATCGAAAAATCATAAAAAATGGTAAAATTTTGGATCCGAGTCCAATAATTCAGGAAAACTCGATTGGAATAGCTACTGGAAGGTTGCCGGTCACAAAGCATCGAGAATTGGTATCGTCGGAATCCGATGAATTTTTACAGATTTCCCTAGGGGTACAACTATTGAAAATCGAAAAATCGTAAAAAGTGGTGAAATTTTTGATCCGAGTCCAATAATTAAGGAAAACTCGATTGGAATAGCTACTGGAAGCTAGCCATTGAGAATTGGTTTCGTCGGAACGAATTTTTACGGATTTCCCTAGGGGAACCACTAGGGAAAATCAACAAAATCGAAAAATCGTAAAAAGTGGTGAAATTTTCGATCCGAGTACAATAATTCAGGAAAACTCTATTGGAATAGCTACTAGAAGCTTTCCGGTCACAACGCATCGAGAATTGGCTTCGTTGGAATTCGTCGAATTTTTACCGATTTCCCGAGAGGTACCACTAGGGAAAATCACCAAAGTCGAAAAATCGTAAAAAGTGGTGAAATTTTTGGATCCGAGTCCAATAATACGGGAAAACTCGATTGGAATAGCTCCTGGAAGCTTGCCATTGAGAATTGGTTTCGTCGAAGTCCGACGAATTTTTACGGATTTCCATAGGGGTACCAGACGAATTTTTACGGATTTTCCTAGGGGTACCACTCGGGAAATTCGAAAAATCGTAAAATGTGGTAAAATTTTGGATTCGAGTCCAATAATTAAGGAAAACTCGATTGGAATAACTACTGGAAGTTTGCCGTTGAGAATTGGGTTCGTCGGAATCCGACGAATTTTTACGGATTTCCCTAGAGGTACCACTAGGGAAAATCACAAAAATCGAAAAATCGTAAAGAGTGGTGAAATTTTTGATCCGAGTCGAATAATTCAGGAAAACTCGATTTGAATAGCTACTGGAAGCTTGCCGGTCACAACTCATCGAGAATTGGCTTCGTCGGAATCCGACGAATTTTCACGGATTTCCCTAAGGGTACCACTAAGGAAAATCGAAAAATCGTAAAAAGTGGTGAAATTTTTGATCGGAGTCCAATAATTCAGGAAAAGTCGATTGAAATAGCTATTGTAAGCTTGCGGGTCACAATGCATCGAGAATTGGCTTCATTGGAATGCGACGAATTTTTACGGATTTCCCTAGGGGTAACACAAGGGAAAATCACCAAAATTAAAAAATCGTAAAAAGTGGTGAAACTTTGGATCCGAGTCCAATAATTCAGGAAAACTCGATTGGAATAGCTACTGGAAGCTTGCCGGTCACAACGCATCGAGAATTGGCTTCGTCGAAATCCGACGAATTTTTATGAATTTCGCTAGGGGCACCACTAGGAAAAATCACCAAAATCGAAAAATCGTAAAAAGTGGTGAAATTTTAGATCCGAGTCCAATAATTCAGGAAAACTCGATTGGAATAGCTACTGGAAGCTTGCCGTTGAGAATTGGCTTCGTCGGAATCCGAAGAATTTTTACGGATTTCCCTAGGGGTACCACTAGGGTAAATCACCAAAATTCAAAAATCATAAAAGGTAGTGAAATTTTGGATCCGAGTGCAATAATTCAGGAAATCTCGATTGGAATAGCTACTGGAAGCTTGCCAGTCACAACGCATCGAGAATTGCCTTCGTCGAAATCTGACGAATTTTTACAGATTTCCCTAGGTGTACCACTAGGAAAAATCGAAAAATCGTAAAAAGTGGTGAAATTTTGGATCCGAGTCCAATAATTCAGCAAAACTCGATTGGAATAGCTACTTGAAGCTTGCCGGTCACAATGCATCGAGAATTGGCTCCGTCGGAATACGACAAATTTTTACGGATTTCCCTAGGGGTACCACTAGGAAAAATAACCAAAATCGAAAAATCGTAAAAATTGGTGAAATTTTTTATCCGAGTCAAATAATACAGGAAAACTCGATTGGAATAGCTACTGGAAGCTTGCTGGTCACAACGCATCGAGAATTGGCTTCGTCGAAATCCGAAAATTTTTTACGGATTTCCCTAGGGGGTACCACTAGGAAAAATCACCAAAATCGAAAAATCGTAAAAAGTGGTGAAATTTTGGATCCGAGTCCAATAATTCAGGAAAACTCGATTGGAATAACTACTGGAAGCTTGCCGGTCACAATGGATCGAGAATTGGTTTCGTCGGAATCCAGCGAATTTTTACGAATTTCGCTAGGGGTACCACTAGGGAAAATAACCAAAATCGAAAGATCATAAAAAGTGGTAAAATTTATGATCCGAGTCCAAGAATTCAGGAAAACTTGATTGGAATAGCTAGTGGAAGCTTGCCGTTGAGAATTGGCTTCATCGGAATCCGACGAATTTTTACGGATTTCCCTAGGGGTACCACTAGGGTAAATCACCAAAATCGAAAAATCGTAAAAAGTTGTGAAATTTTAGATCCGAGTCCAATAATTCAGGAAAACTAGATTGTAATAGCTACTGGAAGCTTACCGGTCACAACGCATCGAGAATTGGTTTCATCGGAATCCGATGAATTTTTCCGGATTTCCCTAGTTGTACCACAAGGGAAAATCAACAAAATCGAAAAATCGTAAAAAGTGGTGAAATTTTGGATCCGAGTCCAATAATTCAGTAAAACCCGAATGGAATAGCTACTTGAAGCTTGCTGTTGAGAATTTGATTCGTCGGAATTCGACGAATTTTTACGGATTTCCCTAGGGGTACCACTATGGAAAATAACCAAAATCGAAAAATCGTAAAAAGTGGTGAAAGTTTTGTTCTGAGTCCAATAGTTCAGGAAAACACGAATGGAATAGCTACAGGAAGCTTGCCGGTCACAACGCATCGAGAATTTGCTTCGTCGGAATCCGACGAATTTTTACGGATTTTCCTAGGGGTAACAATAGGGAAAATCAAAAAATCATAAAATGTGGAGAAATTTATGATCTGAGTACAATAATTCAGGAAAACTCGATTGTAATAGCTACTGGAAGCTTGCCGGTCACAACGCATCGTGAATTGACTTCATGGAATCCGACGAATTTTTACGGATTTCCCTAGGGGTACCACTAGGGAAAATCACCAAAATCGAAAAATCATAAAAAGTGGTGAAATTTTGGATCCGAGTCAAATAATTCAGGAAAACTCGATTGGAATAGCTACTAGAAGCTTGCCGTTGAGAATTGGCTTCGTCGGAATTCGACGACTTTTTACGGATTTCCCTAGGGGTACCACTAGGGAAATTCATTAAAATCTAAAAATCGTAAAAAGTGGTGAAATTTTTGATCCGAGTCCAATAATTTTGGAAAACTCGATTGGAATAGCTACTGGAAGCTTGCCGTTGAGAATTGGCTTCGTCGGAATCCTACAAATTTTTACGGATTTCCCTAGGTGTACAACTAGGAAAAATCACAAAAATCGAAAAATCGTAAAAAGTGGGGAAATTTTTGATCCGAGTCCAATAATTCAGGAAAACTCGATTGGAATAGCTACTGGAAGCTTGCCGGTCACAACGCATCGAGAATTGGCTTCGTCGGAATGCGACGAATTTTTACGGATTTTCCTAAGGGTACCACTAGGGAAAATCACAAAAATCGAAAAATCGAAAAAAGTGGTAAAATTTTTGATCCGAGTCAAATAATTCAGGAAAACTCGATTGGAATAGCTACTGGAAGCTTGTCGGTCACAACGCTTCGAGAATTGGCTTCGTCAGAATCCGACGAATTTTTACGGATTTCCCTAGGAGTACAAATAGGGAAAATCACCAAAATTGAAAAATCGTAAAAAGTGATGAAATTTTTGATCCGAGTCCAATCTTTCAGGAAAACTCGATTAGAATAGCTACTGGAAGCTTGCCGTTGAGAATTGGTTTCGTCGGAATCCGACAAATTTTTACGGATTTCCCCAGGGGTACCACTAAGGAAAATCACCAAAATCGAAAAATCGTAAAAAGTGGTGAAATTTTTGATCCGAGTCCAATATTTCAGGAAAACTTTATTGGAATAGCTACTGGATGCTTTCCGGTTACAACGCATCGAGAAATTGATTCGTCAGAAGTCGAAAAATTTTTACAGATTTCCCTAGGGGTAACACTAGGGAAAATCGAAAAATCGTAAAAAGTGGAGAAATTTTTTATCCGAGTCCAATAATTCAGGAAAACTCGATTGGAATGGCTACTGGAAGCTTGCCGGTCACAACGCATCGAGAATTGGCTTCGTCGAAATCCGACAAATTTTTACGGATTTCCCTAGGGGTACAACTAGGAAAAATCAAAAAAATCGAAAAATCGTAAAAAGTGGTGAAATTTTTGATCCGAGTTCAATAATTCTGGAAAACTCGATTGGAATAGCTACTGGAAGCTTGCCGTTGAGAATTGGCTTCGTCGGAATTCGACGAATTTTTACGGATTTCCCCAGGGGTACCACTAGGGAAAATCACCAAAATCGAAAAATCGTAAAAAGTGGTGAAATTTTTGATACGAGTCCAATAATTCTGGAAAACTCGATTGGAAGAGCTACTAGAAGGTTGCCGGTCACAACGCATCGAGAATTGGCTTCGTCGGAATCCGACAAATGTTTATGGATTTCCCTAGGGGTACCACTAGGGAAATTTGAAAAATCGTAAAAAGTGGTGAAATTTTTTATCCGAGTCCAATAATTCAGGAAAACTAGATTGGAATAGGTACTGGATGCTTTCCGGTCACAACGCATCGAGAATTGGTCTCGTCGGAAGTCGACAAATTTTGACGGATTTCCCTATGGGTAACACTAGGGAAAATCAAAAAATCGTAAAAAGTGGAGAAATTTTTGATCCGAGTCCAATAATTCAGGAAAACTCGATTGGAATAGCTACTGGAAGCTTTCCGGTCACAACGTATCGAGAATTGGTTTCGTCAAAATCCGACGAATTTTTACGGATTTCCCTAGGGGTACAACTAGGAAAAATCAAAAAAATCGAAAAATCATAAAAAGTGGTGATATTTTTGATCCGAGTCCAATAATACAGGAAAACTCGATTGGATTAGCTACTGGAAGCTTGCCGGTCACAACGCATCGAGAATTGGCTCCGTCGGAATCCGACGAATTTTTACGAATTTCCCTAGGACCTCTAGGAAAAATCACCAAAATCGAAAAATCGTAAAAAGTGGTGAAATTTTTGATCCGAGTCCAATAATTTAGGAAAACTAGATTGGAATAGCTACTGGAAGCTTTCCGGTCACAACGTATCGAGAATTGGCTTCGTCGGAATCCGACGAATTTTTACGGATTTCCCTAGGGGTACCACTAGGGAAAATAACCAAAATCGAAAAATCGTAAAAAGTGGTGAAATTTTTGATCCGAGTCCAATAATACAGCAAAACTCGATTGGAATAGCTATTGGAAGCTTTCCGGTCACAACGCATCAAGAATTGGCTTCGTCGGAATGCGATGAATTTTTACGGATTTCCCTAGGGGTACCACTAGTGAAAATCGCCAAAATCGAAAAATCGAAAAAAGTGATGAAATTTTGGATCCGAGTCCAATAATTCAGGAAAACTCGATTCGAATAACTACTGGAAGCTTGCCGTTGAGAATTGGGTTCGTCGAAATCCGACGAATTTTTACGGATTTCCCTAGGGGTAACACTAGGGAAAATCACCAAAATTAAAAAATCGTAAACAGTGGTGAAATTTTGGATCAGAGTCCAATAATTCAAGAAAACTCGATTGGAATAGCTACTGGAAGCTTGCCGGTCACAACGCATCGAGAATTCGCTCCGTCGGAATCCGACGAATTTTTACGAATTTCCCTAGGACCACTAGGAAAAATCACCAAAATCGAAAAATAGTAAAAAGTGGTGAAATTTTTGTTCCGAGTCCAATAATTTAGGAAAACTCGATTGGAATAGCTACTGGAAGCTTGCCGGTCACAACGCATCGAGAATTGGATTCGTCGAAATTCGACGAATTTTTACGGATTTCCCTAGGGGTACCAGTAGGGAAACTCACCAAAATCGAAAAATCGTAAAAAGTGGTGAAATTTTTGATCCGAGTCCAATAATACAGGAAAACTCGATTGGAATAGCTATTGGAAGCTTTCCGGTCACAACGCATCAAGAATTGGTTTCGTCGGAATGCGACGAATTTTTACGGATTTCCCTAGGGGTACCACTAGTGAAAATCACCAAAATCGAAAAATCGAAAAAAGTGGTAAAATTTTGGATCCGAGTCCAATAATTCAGGAAAACTCGATTCGAATAGCTACTGGAAGCTTGCCGTTGAGAATTGATTTCATTAGAACGAATTTTTACGGATTTCCCTAGGGGAACCACTAGGGAAAATCACCAAAATCGAAAAATCGTAAAAAGTGGTGAAATTTCTGATCCGAGTCCAATAATTAAAAAAAACTCTATTGGAATAGCTACTAGAAGCTTGCTGGTTCGAGAATTGGCTTCGTCGCAATCCGATGAATTTTTACCGATTTCCCTAGGGGTACCACTAGGAAAAATCACCAAAATCGAAAAACCGTAAAAAGTGGTGAAATTTTTGGATCCGAGTCCAATAATTCAGGAAAACTCGATTGGAATAGCTACTGGAAGCTTGCCGTTGAGAATTGGCTTCGTCGAAATTCGACGAATTTTAACGGATTTCCCTAGGTGTACCCGACGAATTTTTACGGATTTTCCTATGGGTACCACTAGGGAAAATCGAAAAATCGTAAAATGTGGTGAAATTTTGGATCCGAGTCCAATAATTAAGGAAAACTCGATTGGAATAGCTAATGGAAGATTGCCGGTCACAATTCATCGAGAATTGGTTTCATCGGAATCCGACGAATTTTTACGAATTTCGCTAAGGGTACCACTAGGGAAAATCACCGAAATCGAAAAATCGTAAAAGGTAGTGAAATTTTGGATCCGCGTCCAATAATTAAGGAAAACTCGATTGGAATAGGTACTGGAAGCTTGCCATTGAGAATTGGCTTCGTCGGAATCCGACGAATTTTTACGGATTTTCCTAGGAGTACCACTAGGGTAAATCACCAAAATCGAAAAATCGTAAAAAGTGGTGAAATTTTGGATCCGAGTCCAATAATTTAGGAAAAATCGATTGGAATAGCTACTGGAAGCTTGCCGGTCACAACGCATCAAGAATTGGCTTCATCGAAATCCGATGAATTTTTACGGATTTCCGTAGGGGGTACCACTAGGGAAAATCACCAAAATCGAAAAATCATAAAAAGTGGTGAAATTTTTGATCCGAGTCCAATAATACAGGAAACTCGATTGGAATAGCTACTGGAAGCTTGCCGGTCACAACGCATCGAGAATTGGATTCGTCGGAATTCGACGAATTTTTACGGATTTTTCTAGGGGTAACACTAGGGAAAATCGAAAAATCGTAAAAAGTGGAGAAATTTTTGATCCGAGTCCAATAATTCAGTAAACCTCGATTGGAATAGCTACTAGAAGCTTGCCGGTCAGAACGCATCGAGAATTGGCTTCGTCGAAATCCGACGAATTTTTACGGATTTTCCTAGGTGTACCACTAGGAAAAATCACCAAAATCGAAAAATCATAGAAAGTGGTGAAATTTTGGATCCGAGTCAAATAATTCAGGAAAACTCGATTGGAATAGCTACTGGAAGCTTGCCGTTGAGAATTGGCTTCGTCGGAATCCAACCAATTTTTACGGATTTCCCTAGGGGTAACACTAGGGAAAATCACCAAAATCGAAAAATCGTAAAAAGTGGTGAAATTTTGGATCCGAGTCAAATAATTCAGGAAAACTCAATTGGAATAGCTACTGGAAGCTTGTCGTTGAGTATTGGTTTCGTCGGAATCCGACGAATTTTTGCGGATTTCCCTAGGTGTACCACTAGGGAAAATAACCAAAATCGAAAAATCGTAAAAAGTGGTGAAATTTTTAATCCGAGTCCAATAATACAGGAAAACTCGATTGGAATAGCTACTGGAAGCTTGCCGGTCACAACACATCGAGAATTGGCTTCGTCGGAATGCGACGAATTTTTACGGATTTTCCTAAGGGTACCACTAGGGAAAATCACAAAAATCGAAAAATCGAAAAAAGTGGTAAAATTTTTGATCCGAGTCAAATAATTCAGGAAAACTCGATTGGAATAGCTACTGGAAGCTTGCCGGTCACAACGCATCGAGAATTGGCTTCGTCAGAATCCGACGAATTTTTACGGATTTCCCTAGGGGTACAAATAGGGAAAATTACCAAAATTGAAAAATCATAAAAAGTGATGAAATTTTTGATCCGAGTCCAATAATTCAGGAAAACTCGATTCGAATAGCTACTAGAAGCTTGCCGGTTCGAGAATTGGCTTCGTCGCAATCCGATGAATTTTTACCGATTTTCCTAGGGGTACCAGTAGGGAAAATCACCAAAATCGAAAAATCGTAAAAAGTGGTGAAATTTTTGGATCCGAGTCCAATAATTCAGCAAAACTCGATTGGAATAGCTGCTGGAAGCTTGCCGCGGAGAATTGGCTTCGTCGAAATCCGACGAATTTTAACGGATTTCCCTAGGCGTACCCGACGAATTTTTACGGATTTCCCTAGGGGTACCACTAGGGAAAATCGAAAAATCGTAAAATGTGGTGAAATTTTTGATCCGAGTCCAATAATTAAGGAAAACACGATTGGAATAACTACTGGAAGCTTGCCGTTGAGAATTGGGTTCGTCGGAATCCGACGAATTTTTACGGATTTCCCTAGGGGTAATACTAGGGAAAATCACGAAAATTAAAAAATCATAAACAGTGGTGAAATTTTGGATCAGAGTCCAATAATTCAGGAAAACTCGATTGGAATAGCTACTGTAAGCTTGCCGGTCACAACGGATCGAGAATTAGCTTCGTCGGAATCCGACGAATATTTACGGATTTCCCTACGGGTACCACTAGGGAAAATCACCAAAATCGAAAAATCGTAAAAAGTGGTGAAATTTTGGATCCGAGTCCAATAATTTAGGAAAACTCGATTGGAATAGCTACTGGAAGCTTGCCGGTCACAATGCATCGAGAATTGGATTCGTCGAAATTCGATGAATTTTTACGGATTTCCCTAGGGGTACCAGTAGGGAAACTCACAAAAATCGAAAAATCGTAAAAAGTGGTGAAATTTTTGATCCGAGTCCAATAATGCAGGAAAACTCGATTGGAATAGCTATTGGAAGCTTTCCGGTCACAACGCATCAAGAATTTGTTTCGTCGGAATGCGACGAATTTTTACGGATTTCCCTAGGGGTACCACTAGTGAAAATCACCAAAATCGAAAAATCAAAAAAAGTGGTGAAATTTTGGATCCGAGTCCAATAATTCAGGAAAACTCGATTCAAATAGCTACTGGAAGCTTGCCGTTGAGAATTGATTTCGTCAGAACGAATTTTTACGGATTTCCCTAGGGGAACCACTAGGAAAAATCACCAAAATCGTAAAAAGTGGTGAAATTTTGGATCCGAGTCCAATAATTCAAAAAAACTCTATTGGAATAGCTACTAGAAGCTTGCTGGTTCGAGAATTGGCTTCGTCGCAATCCGACGAATTTTTACCGATTTCCCTAGGGGTACCACTAGGAAAAATCACCAAAATCGAAAAACCGTAAAAAGTGATGAAATTTTTGGATCCGAGTCCAATAATTCAGGAAAACTCGATTGGAATAGCTACTGGAAGCTTGCCGGTCACAACGCATCGAGAATTGGCTTCGTCGAAATCCGACGAATTTTTACGGATTTCCCTAGGGGTACCACCAAGGAAAATCACCAAAATAGAAAAATCGTAAAAAGTGGTGAAATTTTTGATCCGAGTCCAATAATTTAGGAAAACTCGATTGGAATAGCTACTGGAAGTCTGCCGGTAACAATGCATCGAGAATTGACTTCGTCGGAATGCGACGAATTTTTACGGATTTCCCTAGGGGTACCACTAGGGAAAATCACAAAAATCGAAAAATCGTAAAAGTGGTGAAATTTTTGATCCGAGTCCAATATTTCTGGAAAACTCGATTGGAATAGCTACTGGAAGATTGCCGGTCACAACGTAACGACAATTGGCTTCGTCGGAATGCGACAAATTTTTACTGATTTTCCTAGGGGTACCAATAGGGAAAATCACTAAAATTGAAAAATCATAAAAAGTGGTAAAATTTTTGATCCGAGTCCAATAATTCAGGAAAACTCGATTGGAATAGCTACTGGAAGCTTGCCGGTCACAACGTATCGAGAAATGGTTTCGTTGGAATCGGTCGAATTTTTACGAATTTCCCTAGGGGTACCACTAAGAAAATCACCAAAATCGAAAAATCGTAAAAAGTGGTGAAATTTTTGGATCCGAGTCCAATAATTCAGGAAAACTCGATTGGAATAGCTACTGGAAGATTGCCGGTCACAACGCATCGAGAATTGGCTTCGTCGAAATTCGACGAATTTTTACGGATTTCCCTAGGGGTACCACCAAGGAAAATCACCAAAATAGAAAAATCGTAAAAAGTGGTGAAATTTTTGATCCGAGTCCAATAATTTAGGAAAACTCGATTGGAATAGCTACTGGAAGCCTGCCGGTAACAATGCATCGAGAATTGGCTTCGTCGGAATGCGACGAATTTTTACGGATTTCCCTAGGGGTACCACTAGGGAAAATCACAATAATCGAAAAATCGTAAAAGTGGTGAAATTTTGGATCTGAGTCCAATATTTATGGAAAACTCGATTGGAATAGCTACTGGAAGATTGCCGGTCACAACGTAACGACAATTGGCTTCGTCGGAATGCGACAAATTTTTACTGATTTTCCTAGGGGTACCAATAGGGAAAATCACTAAAATTGAAAAATCGTAAAAAGTGGTGAAATTTTTGATCCGAGTCCAATAATTCAGGAAAACTCGATTGGAATAGCTACTGGAAGCTTGCCGGTCACAACGTATCGAGAAATGGCTTCGTTGGAATCTGTCGAATTTTTACGAATTTCCCTAGGGGTACCACTAAGAAAATCACCAAAATCGAAAAATCGTAAAAAGTGGTGAAATTTTTGATCCGAGTCCAATAGTTCAGGAAAACTCGATTGGAATATCTACTGGAAGCTTGCTGGTCACAACGCATAGAGAATTGGCTTCGTCGGAATCCGACGAATTTTTACGAATTTCCCTAAGTACCACTAGGGAAAATCACCAAAATCGAAAAATCGTAAAAAGTGGTGAAATTTTTGATCCGAGTCCAATAATACAGGAAAACTCGATTGGAAAAGCTACTGGAAGCTTGCCGGTCAAAACGCATCGAGAATTGGCTTCGTCGGAATGCGACGAATTTTTACGGATTTCCCTTGGGGTACCACTAGGGAAAATCACCAAAATCGAAAAATCGTAAAAAGTGGTGAAATTTTTGATCCGAGTCCAATAATTCAGGAAAACTTGATTGGAATAGCAACTGGAAGCTTACCGTTGAGAATTGGCTTCGGCGGAATCCGACGAATTTTTACGGATTTTCCTAGGGGTCACTAGGGAAAGTCACCAAAATCCAAAAATCATAAAAAGTGGTGAAATTTTAGATCCAAGTCCAATAATTCAGGAAAACTCGATTGGAATAGCTACTGGAAACTTACCGGTCACAACGCATCGAGAATTGGTTTCGTCGGAATCCGATGAATTTTTACGGATTTTCCTAGGGGTACCACTAGGAAAAATCAAAAAATCGTAAAAAGTGGCAAAATTTTTGATCCGAGTCCAATAATTAAGGAAAACTCGATTGGAATAGTTACAGGAAGCTTCCCGTTGAGATTAGGCTTTGTCGGAATCCGACGAATTTTTATGGATCTCCCTAGGGGTACCACTAGGGAAAATCACCAAAATCCAAAAATCATAAAAAGTGGTGAAATTTTTTATCCGAGTCCAATAATTCAGGAAAACTCGATTGGGATAGCTACTGGAAGCTTGCCGGTCACAAAGCATCGAGAATTGGTTTCATCACAATCCGATGAATTTTTACGGATTTCCCTAGGGGTACTACTAGGAAAAATCGAAAAATCGTAAAAAGTAGTGAAATTTTAGATCCGAGTCCAATAATTCAGGAAAACTCGATTGGAATAGCTACTGGAAGCTTGCCGTTGAGAATTGGCTTCGTCGGAATCCGAAGAATTTTTACGGATTTCCCTAGGGGTACCACTAGGGTAAATCACCAAAATTGAAAAATCATAAAAGGTGGTGAAATTTTGGATCTGAGTGCAATAATTCAGGAAATCTCGATTGGAATAGCTACTGGAAGCTTGCCAGTCAAAACGCATCGAGAATTGCCTTCGTCGAAATCAGACGAATTTTTACAGATTTCCCTAGGTGTACCACTAGGAAAAATCGAAAAATCGTAAAAAGTGGTAAAATTTTGGATCCAAGTCCAATAATTCAGCAAAACTCGATTGGAATAGCTACTGGAAGCTTGCCGGTCACAACGCATCGAGAATTGGCTCCGTCGGAATACGACGAATTTTTACGGATTTCCCTAGGGGTACTACTAGGAAAAATCACCAAAATCGAAAAATCGTAAAAAGTGGTGAAATTTTTTATCCGAGTCAAATAATACAGGAAAACTCGATTGGAATAGCTACTGGAAGCTTGCCGGTCACAACGCATCGAGAATTGGCTTCGTCGGAATCCAAAGAATTTTTACGGATTTCCCTAGGGGTACCACTAGGAAAAATCAGCAAAATCAAAAAATCGTAAAAAGTGGTGAAATTTTGGATCCGAGTCCAATAATTCAGGAAAACTCGATTGGAATAGCTACTGGAAGCTTGCCGGTCACAACGCATCGAGAATTGGCTTCGTCAGAATTTCGCTAGGGGTACCACTAGGGAAAATAACCAAAATCGAAAGATCGTAAAAAGTGGTGAAATTTATGATCCGAGTCCAAGAATTCAGGAAAACTTGATTGGAATAGCTACTGGAAGCTTGCCGTTGGGAATTGGCTTCATCGGAATCCGACGAATTTTTACGGATTTCCCTAGGGGTACCACTAGGGTAAATCACCAAAATCGAAAAATCGTAAAAAGTTGTGAAATTTTAGATCCGAGTCCAATAATTCAGGAATACTCGATTGTAATAGCTACTGGAAGCTTACCGGTCACAACGCATCGAGAATTGGTTTCATTGGAATCCGATGAATTTTTTCGGATTTCCCTAGTTGTACCACTAGGGAAAATCAACAAAATCGAAAAATTGTAAAAAGTGGTGAAATTTTGGATCCGAGTCCAATAATTCAGTAAAACCCGAATGGAATAGCTACTTGAAGCTTGCTGTTGAGAATTTGATTCGTCTGAATATGACGAATTTTTACGGATTTCCCTAGGGGTACCACTATGGAAAATAACCAAAATCGAAAAATCGTAAAAAGTGGTGAAAGTTTTGTTCTGAGTCCAATAGTTCAGGAAAACTCGAATGGAATAGCTACAGGAAGCTTGCCGGTCACAACGCATCGAGAATTTGCTTCGTCGGAATCCGATGAATTTTTACGGATTTTCCTAGGGGTACGAATAGGGAAAATCAAAAAATCATAAAATGTGGAGAAATTTATGATCTGAGTACAATAATTCAGGAAAACTCGATTGTAATAGCTACTGGAAGCTTGCCGGTCACAACGCATCGTGAATTGGTTTCGTCGGAATCCAACGAATTTTTACGGATTTCCCTAGGGGTACCACTAGGAAAAATCACCAAAATCGAAAAATCGTAAAAAGTGGTGAAATTTTGGATCCGAGTCAAATAATTCAGGAAAACTCGATTGGAATAGCTACTAGAAGCTTGCCGTTGAGAATTGGCTTCGTCGGAATTCGACGACTTTTTACGGATTTCTCTAGGGGTACCACTAGGAAAATTCATTAAAATCGAAAAATCGTAAAAAGTGGTGAAATTTTGGATCCGAGTCCAATAATTTCGGAAAACTCGATTGGAATAGCTACTGGAAGCTTGCCGTTGAGAATTGGCTTCATCGGAATCCGACAAATTTTTACGGATTTCCCTAGGTTTACAACTAGGAAAAATCACAAAAATCGAAAAATCGTAAAAAGTGGGGAAATTTTTGATCCGAGTCCAATAATTCAGGAAAACTCGATTGGAATAGCTACTGGAAGCTTGTCGGTCACAACGCATTGAGAATTGGCTTCTTCGGAATGCGACGACTTTTTATGGATTTCCCTAGGGGTACCACTAGGGAAAATCACCAAAATTGAAAAATTGTAAAAAGTGGTGAAATTTTGGATCCGAGTCCAATAATTCAGTAAAACCCGAATGGAATAGCTACTTGAAGCTTGCTGTTGAGAATTTGATTCGTCTGAATATGACGAATTTTTACGGATTTCCCTAGGGGTACCACTATGGAAAATAACCAAAATCGAAAAATCGTAAAAAGTGGTGAAAGTTTTGTTCTGAGTCCAATAGTTCAGGAAAACTCAAATGGAATAGCTACAGGAAGCTTGCCGGTCACAACGCATCGAGAATTTGTTTCGTCGGAATCCGACGAATTTTTACGGATTTTCCTAGGGGTACGAATAGGGAAAATCAAAAAATCATAAAATGTGGAGAAATTTATGATCTGAGTACAATAATTCAGGAAAACTCGATTGTAATAGCTACTGGAAGCTTGCCGGTCACAACGCATCGTGAATTGGTTTCGTCGGAATCCAACGAATTTTTACGGATTTCCTTAGGGGTACCACTAGGGAAAATCACCAAAATCGAAAAATCGTAAAAAATGGTGAAATTTTGGATCCGAGTCAAATAATTCAGGAAAACTCGATTGGAATAGCTACTAGAAGCTTGCCGTTGAGAATTGGCTTCGTCGGAATTCGACGACTTTTTACGGATTTCCCTAGGGGTACCACTAGGAAAATTCATTAAAATCGAAAAATCGTAAAAAGTGGTGAAATTTTGGATCCGAGTCCAATAATTTCGGAAAACTCGATTGGAATAGCTACTGGAAGCTTGCCGTTGAGAATTGGCTTCATCGGAATCCGACAAATTTTTACGGATTTCCCTAGGTTTACAACTAGGAAAAATCACAAAAATCGAAAAATCGTAAAAAGTGGGGAAATTTTTGATCCGAGTCCAATAATTCAGGAAAACTCGATTGGAATAGCTACTGGAAGCTTGTCGGTCACAACGCATTGAGAATTGGCTTCTTCGGAATGCGACGACTTTTTATGGATTTTCCTAGGGGTACCACTAGGGAAAATCACCAAAATTGAAAAATTGTAAAAAGTGGTGAAATTTTGGATCCGAGTCCAATAATTCAGTAAAACCCGAATGGAATAGCTACTTGAAGCTTGCTGTTGAGAATTTGATTCGTCTGAATATGACGAATTTTTACGGATTTTCCTAGGGGTACCACTATGGAAAATAACCAAAATCGAAAAATCGTAAAAAGTGGTGAAAGTTTTGTTCTGAGTCCAATAGTTCAGGAAAACTCGAATGGAATAGCTACAGGAAGCTTGCCGGTCATAACGCATCGAGAATTTGATTCGTCGGAATCCGACGAATTTTTACGGATTTTCCTAGGGGTACGAATAGGGAAAATCAAAAAATCATAAAATGTGGAGAAATTTATGATCTGAGTACAATAATTCAGGAAAACTCGATTGTAATAGCTACTGGAAGCTTGCCGGTCACAACGCATCGTGAATTGGTTTCGTCGGAATCCGACGAATTTTTACGGATTTCCCTAGGGGTACCACTAGGGAAAATCACCAAAATCGAAAAATCGTAAAAAGTGGTGAAATTTTGGATCCGAGTCAAATAATTCAGGAAAACTCGATTGGAATAGCTACTAGAAGCTTGCCGTTGAGAATTGGCTTCGTCGGAATTCGACGACTTTTTACGGATTTCCCTAGGGGTACCACTAGGGAAATTCATTAAAATCGAAAAATCGTAAAAAGTGGTGAAATTTTGGATCCGAGTCCAATAATTTCGGAAAACTCGATTGGAATAGCTACTGGAAGCTTGCCGTTGAGAATTGGCTTCATCGGAATCCGACAAATTTTTACGGATTTCCCTAGGTTTACAACTAGGAAAAATCACAAAAATCGAAAAATCGTAAAAAGTGGGGAAATTTTTGATCCGAGTCCAATAATTCAGGAAAACTCGATTGGAATAGCTACTGGAAGCTTGTCGGTCACAACGCATTGAGAATTGGCTTCTTCGGAATGCGACGACTTTTTATGGATTTCCCTAGGGGTACCACTAGGGAAAATCACCAAAATTGAAAAATTGTAAAAAGTGGTGAAATTTTGGATCCGAGTCCAATAATTCAGTAAAACCCGAATGGAATAGCTACTTGAAGCTTGCTGTTGAGAATTTGATTCGTCTGAATATGACGAATTTTTACGGATTTTCCTAGGGGTACCACTATGGAAAATAACCAAAATCGAAAAATCGTAAAAAGTGGTGAAAGTTTTGTTCTGAGTCCAATAGTTCAGGAAAACTCGAATGGAATAGCTACAGAAAGCTTGCCGGTCATAACGCATCGAGAATTTGATTCGTCGGAATCCGACGAATTTTTACGGATTTTCCTAGGGGTACGAATAGGGAAAATCAAAAAATCATAAAATGTGGAGAAATTTATGATCTGAGTACAATAATTCAGGAAAACTCGATTGTAATAGCTACTGGAAGCTTGCCGGTCACAACGCATCGTGAATTGGTTTCGTCGGAATCCGACGAATTTTTACGGATTTCCCTAGGGGTACCACTAGGGAAAATCACCAAAATCGAAAAATCGTAAAAAGTGGTGAAATTTTGGATCCGAGTCAAATAATTCAGGAAAACTCGATTGGAATAGCTACTAGAAGCTTGCCGTTGAGAATTGGCTTCGTCGGAATTCGACGACTTTTTACGGATTTCCCTAGGGGTACCACTAGGGAAATTCATTAAAATCGAAAAATCGTAAAAAGTGGTGAAATTTTGGATCCGAGTCCAATAATTTCGGAAAACTCGATTGGAATAGCTACTGGAAGCTTGCCGTTGAGAATTGGCTTCATCGGAATCCGACAAATTTTTACGGATTTCCCTAGGTTTACAACTAGGAAAAATCACAAAAATCGAAAAATCGTAAAAAGTTGGGAAATTTTTGATCCGAGTCCAATAATTCAGGAAAACTCGATTGGAATAGCTACTGGAAGCTTGTCGGTCACAACGCATTGAGAATTGGCTTCTTCGGAATGCGACGACTTTTTATGGATTTCCCTAGGGGTACCACTAGGGAAAATCACCAAAATTGAAAAATCGTAAAAAGTGGTGAAATTTTTGATCCGAGTCCAATAATACAGGAAAACTCGATTGGAATAGCTACTGGAAGATTGCCGGTCAAAACGCATCGAGAATTGGCTTCGTCGGAATCCGACGAATTTTTATGAATTTCCCTAGGACCTCTAGGAAAAATCACCAAAATCGAAAAATCGTAAAAAGTGGTGAAATTTTTGATCCGAGTCCAATAATTTAGGAAAACTAAATTGGAATAGCTACTGGAAGCTTGCCGGTCACAACGTATCGAGAATTCGCTTCGTCGGAATGCGACGAATTTTTACGGATTTCCCTAGGGGTACCACTAGGGAAAATCACCAAAATCGAAAAATCGTAAAAAGTGGTGAAATTTTGGATCCGAGTCCAATAATTTAGGAAAAATTGATTGGAATAGCTACTGGAAGCTTGCCGGTCACAACGCATCGAGAATTGGCTTCGTCGAAATCCGACGAATTTTTACGGATTTCCGTAGGGGTACCACTAGGGAAAATCACCAAAATCGAAAAATCGTAAAAAGTGGTGAAATTTTTGATCCGAGTCCAATAATACAGGAAAACTCGATTGGAATAGCTACTGGAAGCTTGCCGGTCACAACGCATCGAAAATTGGATTCATCGGAATTCGACGAATTTTTACGGATTTTTCTAGGGGTAACACTAGGGAAAATCGAAAAATCATAAAAAGTGGAGAAATTTTTGATCCGAGTCCAATAATTCAGTAAACCTCGATTGGAATAGCTACTGGAAGCTTGCCGGTCAGAACGCATCGAGAATTGGCTTCGTCGAAATCCGACGAATTTTTACGGATTTTCCTAGGGGTACCACTAGGAAAAATCACCAAAATCGAAAAATCATAGAAAGTGGTGAAATTTTGGATCCGAGTCAAATAATTCAGGAAAACTCGATTGGAATAGCTACTGGAAGCTTGCCGTTGAGAATTGGCTTCATCGGAATCCGACAAATTTTTACGGATTTCCCTAGGTTTACAACTAGGAAAAATCACAAAAATCGAAAAATCGTAAAAAGTGGGGAAATTTTTGATCCGAGTCCAATAATTCAGGAAAACTCGATTGGAATAGCTACTGGAAGCTTGTCGGTCACAACGCATTGAGAATTGGCTTCTTCGGAATGCGACGACTTTTTATGGATTTCCCTAGGGGTACCCCTAGGGAAAATCACCAAAATTGAAAAATTGTAAAAAGTGGTGAAATTTTGGATCCGAGTCCAATAATTCAGTAAAACCCGAATGGAATAGCTACTTGAAGCTTGCTGTTGAGAATTTGATTCGTCTGAATATGACGAATTTTTACGGATTTCCCTAGGGATACCACTATGGAAAATAACCAAAATCGAAAAATCGTAAAAAGTGGTGAAAGTTTTGTTCTGAGTCCAATAGTTCAGGAAAACTCAAATGGAATAGCTACAGGAAGCTTGCCGGTCACAACGCATCGAGAATTTGCTTCGTCGGAATCCGACGAATTTTTACGGATTTTCCTAGGGGTACGAATAGGGAAAATCAAAAAATCATAAAATGTGGAGAAATTTATGATCTGAGTACAATAATTCAGGAAAACTTGATTGTAATAGCTACTGGAAGCTTGCCGGTCACAACGCATCGTGAATTGGTTTCGTCGGAATCCAACGAATTTTTACGGATTTCCTTAGGGGTACTACTAGGAAAAATCACCAAAATCGAAAAATCGTAAAAAATGGTGAAATTTTGGATCCGAGTCAAATAATTCAGGAAACCTCGATTGGAATAGCTACTAGAAGCTTGCCGTTGAGAATTGGCTTCGTCGGAATTCGACGACTTTTTACGGATTTCCCTAGGGGTACCACTAGGAAAATTCATTAAAATCGAAAAATCGTAAAAAGTGGTGAAATTTTGGATCCGAGTCCAATAATTTCGGAAAACTCGATTGGAATAGCTACTGGAAGCTTGCCGTTGAGAATTGGCTTCATCGGAATCCGACAAATTTTTACGGATTTCCCTAGGTTTACAACTAGGAAAAATCACAAAAATCGAAAAATCGTAAAAAGTGGGGAAATTTTTGATCCGAGTCCAATAATTCAGGAAAACTCGATTGGAATAGCTACTGGAAGCTTGTCGGTCACAACGCATTGAGAATTGGCTTCTTCGGAATGCGACGACTTTTTATGGATTTTCCTAGGGGTACCACTAGGGAAAATCACCAAAATTGAAAAATTGTAAAAAGTGGTGAAATTTTGGATCCGAGTCCAATAATTCAGTAAAACCCGAATGGAATAGCTACTTGAAGCTTGCTGTTGAGAATTTGATTCGTCTGAATATGACGAATTTTTACGGATTTCCCTAGGGGTACCACTATGGAAAATAACCAAAATCGAAAAATCGTAAAAAGTGGTGAAAGTTTTGTTCTGAGTCCAATAGTTCAGGAAAACTCGAATGGAATAGCTACAGGAAGCTTGCCGGTCATAACGCATCGAGAATTTGATTCGTCGGAATCCGACGAATTTTTACGGATTTTCCTAGGGGTACGAATAGGGAAAATCAAAAAATCATAAAATGTGGAGAAATTTATGATCTGAGTACAATAATTCAGGAAAACTCGATTGTAATAGCTACTGGAAGCTTGCCGGTCACAACGCATCGTGAATTGGTTTCGTCGGAATCCGACGAATTTTTACGGATTTCCCTAGGGGTACCACTAGGGAAAATCACCAAAATCGAAAAATCGTAAAAAGTGGTGAAATTTTGGATCCGAGTCAAATAATTCAGGAAAACTCGATTGGAATAGCTACTAGAAGCTTGCCGTTGAGAATTGGCTTCGTCGGAATTCGACGACTTTTTACGGATTTCCCTAGGGGTACCACTAGGGAAATTCATTAAAATCGAAAAATCGTAAAAAGTGGTGAAATTTTGGATCCGAGTCCAATAATTTCGGAAAACTCGATTGGAATAGCTACTGGAAGCTTGCCGTTGAGAATTGGCTTCATCGGAATCCGATAAATTTTTACGGATTTCCCTAGGTTTACAACTAGGAAAAATCACAAAAATCGAAAAATCGTAAAAAGTGGGGAAATTTTTGATCCGAGTGCAATAATTCAGGAAAACTCGATTGGAATAGCTACTGGAAGCTTGTCGGTCACAACGCATTGAGAATTGGCTTCTTCGGAATGCGACGACTTTTTATGGATTTCCCTAGGGGTACCACTAGGGAAAATCACCAAAATTGAAAAATCGTAAAAAGTGGTGAAATTTTTGATCCGAGTCCAATAATACAGGAAAACTCGATTGGAATAGCTACTGGAAGATTGCCGGTCAAAACGCATCGAGAATTGGCTTCGTCGGAATCCGACGAATTTTTATGAATTTCCCTAGGACCTCTAGGAAAAATCACCAAAATCGAAAAATCGTAAAAAGTGGTGAAATTTTTGATCCGAGTCCAATAATTTAGGAAAACTAAATTGGAATAGCTACTGGAAGCTTGCCGGTCACAACGTATCGAGAATTCGCTTCGTCGGAATGCGACGAATTTTTACGGATTTCCCTAGGGGTACCACTAGGGAAAATCACCAAAATCGAAAAATCGTAAAAAGTGGTGAAATTTTGGATCCGAGTCCAATAATTTAGGAAAAATTGATTGGAATAGCTACTGGAAGCTTGCCGGTCACAACGCATCGAGAATTGGCTTCGTCGAAATCCGACAAATTTTTACGGATTTCCGTAGGGGTACCACTAGGGAAAATCACCAAAATCGAAAAATCGTAAAAAGTGGTGAAATTTTTGATCCGAGTCCAATAATACAGGAAAACTCGATTGGAATAGCTACTGGAAGCTTGCCGGTCACAACGCATCGAGAATTGGATTCATCGGAATTCGACGAATTTTTACGGATTTTTCTAGGGGTAACACTAGGGAAAATCGAAAAATCATAAAAAGTGGAGAAATTTTTGATCCGAGTCCAATAATTCAGTAAACCTCGATTGGAATAGCTACTGGAAGCTTGCCGGTCAGAACGCATCGAGAATTGGTTTCGTCGAAATCCGACGAATTTTTACGGATTTTCCTAGGGGTACCACTAGGAAAAATCACCAAAATCGAAAAATCATAGAAAGTGGTGAAATTTTGGATCCGAGTCAAATAATTCAGGAAAACTCAATTGGAATAGCTACTGGAAGCTTGCCGTTTAGAATTGGCTTCATCGGAATCCGACAAATTTTTACGGATTTCCCTAGGTTTACAACTAGGAAAAATCACAAAAATCGAAAAATCGTAAAAAGTTGGGAAATTTTTTATCCGAGTCCAATAATTCAGGAAAACTCGATTGGAATAGCTACTGGAAGCTTGTCGGTCACAACGCATTGAGAATTGGCTTCTTCGGAATGCGACGACTTTTTATGGATTTCCCTAGGGGTACCACTAGGGAAAATCACCAAAATTGAAAAATCGTAAAAAGTGGTGAAATTTTTGATCCGAGTCCAATAATACAGGAAAACTCGATTGGAATAGCTACTGGAAGATTGCCGGTCAAAACGCATCGAGAATTGGCTTCGTCGGAATCCGACGAATTTTTATGAATTTTCCTAGGACCTCTAGGAAAAATCACCAAAATCGAAAAATCGTAAAAAGTGGTGAAATTTTTGATCCGAGTCCAATAATTTAGGAAAACTAAATTGGAATAGCTACTGGAAGCTTGCCGGTCACAACGTATCGAGAATTCGCTTCGTCGGAATGCAACGAATTTTTACGGATTTCCCTAGGGGTACCACTAGGAAAAATCACCAAAATCGAAAAATCGTAAAAAGTGGTGAAATTTTGGATCCGAGTCCAATAATTTAGAAAAAATCGATTGGAATAGCTACTGGAAGCTTGCCGGTCACAACGCATCGAGAATTGGCTTCGTCGAAATCCGACGAATTTTTACGGATTTCCGTAGGGGTACCACTAGGGAAAATCACCAAAATCGAAAAATCGTAAAAATTGGTGAAATTTTTGATCCGAGTCCAATAATACAGGAAAACTCGATTGGAATAGCTACTGGAAGATTGCCGGTCAAAACGCATCGAGAATTGGCTTCGTCGGAATCCGACGAATTTTTATGAATTTCCCTAGGACCTCTAGGAAAAATCACCAAAATCGAAAAATGGTAAAAAGTGGTGAAATTTTTGATCCGAGTCCAATAATTTAGGAAAACTAAATTGGAATAGCTACTGGAAGCTTGCCGGTCACAACGTATCGAGAATTCGCTTCGTCGGAATGCGACGAATTTTTACGGATTTCCCTAGGGGTACCACTAGGGAAAATCACCAAAATCGAAAAATCGTAAAAAGTGGTGAAATTTTGGATCCGAGTCCAATAATTTAGGAAAAATCGTTTGGAATAGCTACTGGAAGCTTGCCGGTCACAACGCATCGAGAATTGGCTTCGTCGAAATTCGACGAATTTTTACGGATTTCCGTAGGGGTACCACTAGGGAAAATCACCAAAATCGAAAAATCGTAAAAAGTGGTGAAATTTTTGATCCGAGTCCAATAATACAGGAAAACTCGATTGAAATAGCTACTGGAAGCTTGCCGGTCACAACGCATCGAGAATTGGATTCATCGGAATTCGACGAATTTTTACGGATTTTTCTAGGGGTAACACTAGGGAAAATCGAAAAATCATAAAAAGTGGAGAAATTTTTGATCCGAGTCCAATAATTCAGTAAACCTCGATTGGAATAGCTACTGGAAGCTTGCCGGTCAGAACGCATCGAGAATTGGCTTCGTCGAAATCCGACGAATTTTTACGGATTTTCCTAGGGGTACCACTAGGAAAAATCACAAAAATCGAAAAATCATAGAAAGTGGTGAAATTTTGGATCCGAGTCAAATAATTCAGAAAAACTCGATTGGAATAGCTACTGGAAGCTTGCCGTTGAGAATTGGCTTCATCGGAATCCGACCAATTTTTTCGGATTTCCCTAGGGGTACACTAGGGAAAATCGAAAAATCGTAAAAAGTGGTGAAATTTTAGATCCGAGTCAAATAATTCAGGAAACCTCGATTGGAATAGCAACTGGAAGCTTGTCGTTGAGTATTGGTTTCGTCGGAATCCGACGAATTTTTACGGATTTCCCTAGGGGTACCACTAGGGAAAATCACCAAAATCGAAAAATCATAAAAAGTGGTGAAATTTTTAATCCGAGTCTAATAATACAGGAAAACTCGATTGGAATAGCTACTGGAAGCTTGCCGGTCACAACGCATCGAGAATTGGCTTCGTCGGAATGCGACGAAATTTTTCCGGATTTCCCTAAGGGTACCACTAGGAAAAATCACAAAAATCGAAAAATCGAAAAAAGTGGTAAAATTTTTGATCCGAGTCAAATAATTCAGGAAAACGCGATTGGAATAGCTACTGGAAGCTTGCCGGTCACAACGCATCGAGAATTGGCTTCGTCAGAATCCGACGAATTTTTACGGATTTCCCTAGGGGTACAAATAGGAAAAATCACCAAAATTGATAAATCGTAAAAAGTGATGAAATTTTTGATTCGAGTCCAATCTTTCAGGAAAACTCGATTAGAATAGGTACTGGAAGCTTGCCGTTGAGAATTGGTTTCGTCGGAATCCGACAAATTTTTAAGGATTTCCCCAGGGGTACCACTAAGGAAAATCACCAAAATCGAAAAATCGTAAAAAGTGGAGAAATTTTTGGTGATATTTTTGATCCGAGTCCAATAATACAGGAAAACTCGATTGGAATAGCTACTGGAAGCTTGCCGGTCACAACGCATCGAGAATTGGCTCCGTCGGAATCCGACGAATTTTTACGAATTTCCCTAGGACCTCTAGGAAAAATCACCAAAATCGAAAAATCATAAAAAGTGGTGAAATTTTTGATCCGAGTCCAATAATTTAGGAAAACTAGATTGGAATAGCTACTGGAAGCTTTCCGGTCACAACGTATCGAGAATTGGCTTCGTCGGAATCCGACGAATTTTTACGGATTTCCCTAGGGGTACCACTAGGGAAAATAACCAAAATCGAAAAATCGTAAAAAGTGGTGAAATTTTGGACCCGAGTCCAATAATTTAGGAAAACTCGATTGGAATAGCTACTGGAAGCTTGCCGGTCACAACGCATCGAGAATTGGTATCGTCGAAATGCGACGAATTTTTACGGATTTCCCTAGGGGTACCACTAGGGAAACTCACCAAAATCGAAAAATCATAAAAAGTGGTGAAATATTTGATCCGAGTCCAATAATACAGCAAAACTCGATTGGAATAGCTATTGGAAGCTTTCCGGTCACAACGCATCAAGAATTGGCTTCGTCGGAATGCGACGAATTTTTACGGATTTCCCTAGGGGTACCACTAGTGAAAATCACCAAAATCGAAAAATCGTAAAAAGTGGTGAAATTTTGGATCCGAGTCCAATAATTCAGGAAAACTCGATTGGAATAGCAACTGGAAGCTTGCCGGTCACAACGGATCGGGAATTAGTTTCGTCAGAATCTGACGAATTTTTATGAATTTCGCTAGGGTACCACTAGGGAAAATCACCAAAATCTAAATATCGTAAAAAATGGTGAAATTTTGGATCCGGGTCCAATAATTAAGGAAAACTCGATTGGAATACCTACTGGAAGCTTGCCGTTCACAACGCATCGAGAATTGGCTTCGTCGGAATCCGATGAATTTTTACGGATTTCCCTAGCGGTACCACTAGGGTAAATCACCAAAATCGAAAAATCGTAAAAAATGGTGAAATTTTTGATCCGAGTCCAATAATTCAGGAAAAATCGATTGGAATATCAACTGGAACCTTGCCGGTCCCAATGCATCGAGAATTGGCTTCGTCGGAATCCGACGAATTTTTACGGATTTCCATAGGGCCACTAGGTAAAATCTCTAAAATCGAAAAATCGTAAAAAGTGGTGAAATTTTTGATCCGAGTCCAATAATGCAGGAAAACTCGATTGGAATAGATACTGGAAGCTTGCCGTTGAGAATTGGCTTCGTCGGAATCCGACGAATTTTTACGGATTTTCCTAGGGGTACCACTAGGAAAAATCACCAAAATCGAAAAATCGTAAAAAGTGGTGAAATTTTTGATCTGAGTCCAATAATTTAGGAAAACTGGATTGGAATAGCTACTGGAAACTTGCCGGTCACAACGCATCGAGAAATGGCTTCGTCGGAATCCGACGAATTTTTACAGATTTTCCTAGGGGTAATACTAGGGAAAATCGAAAAATCGTAAAAAGTGGAGAAATTTTTGACTTGAGTCCAATAATTCAGGAAAACTCGATTGGAATAGCTACTGGAATCTTGCCGGTCACAACGCATCTAGAATTGGCTTCGTCGGAATCCGACGAATTTTTATGGATTTCCCTAGGGGTACCACTAGGGAAAATCACCAAAATTGAAAAAAGGGGTGAAATTTTGGATCCGTGTCCAATAATTCAGGAAAAATCGATTGGAATGGCTACTGGAAGCTTGCCGTTGAGAATTTGCTTCGTCGGAATCCGACGAATTTTTACGGATTTCCCTAAGGGTACCACTAGGAAAAATCACCAAAATCGAAAAATCGTAAAAAGTGGTGAAATTTTGGATCCGAGTCCAATAATTCAGGAAAACTAGATTCTAGTAGCTACTAGAAGCTTGCCGGTCACAACGTATCGAGAATTGGCTTCATCGGAATCCGACGAATTTTTACGGATTTCCCTAAGGGGTAACACTAGGGAAAATCGAAAAATCGTAAAAAGTGGAGAAATTTTTAATCTGAGTCCAATAATTCAGGAAAATTCGATTGGAATAGCTACTGGAAGCTTGCCGGTCACAACGCATCGAGAATTGGCTTCGTCGGAATCCGACGAATTTTTTCGAATTTCCCTAGGGGTACCACTAGGGAAAAGCACAGAAATCGAAAAGTCGTAAAAAGTGGTGAAATTTTGTATCCGAATCCAATAATTCAGGAAAAATCGATTGGAATAACTACTAGAAGCTTGCCGTTGAGAATTGGCTTCGTCGGAATCCGACGAATTTTTACGGATTTCCAAAGGGGTACCACTAGGGAAAATCACCAAAATCGAAAAATCATAAAAAGTGGTGAAATTTTTGATCCGAGTCCAATAATTTAGGAAAACTCGATTGGAATAGCTACTGGAAGCTTGCCGGCCACAACACATCGAGAATTGGCTTCGTCCGAATCCGACGAATTTTTACGGATTTCCCTAGGGGTACCACTAGGGAAAATCACCAAAATCGAAAAGTCGTAAAAAGTGGTGAAATTTTTGATCCGAATCCAATAATTTAGGAAAATTCGATTGGAATAGCTACTGGATGCTTGCCGGTCACAACGCATCGAGAATTGTCATCGCCGGAATACGACGAATTTTTACGGATTTCCCTAGGGGTACCACTAGGAAAAATCACCAAAATCGAAAAATCGTAAAAAGTGGTGAAATTTTGGATCCGAGTCAAATAATTCAGGAAAACTCGATTGGAATAGCTACTAGATGCTTGCCGGTCACAACGTATCGAGAATTAGCTTCGTCGTAATACGACGAATTTTTACGGATTTCCCTAGGGGTGCAACTAGGGAAAATCACCAAAATCGAAAAATCGTAAAAAGTTATGAAATTTTTGATCCGAGTCCAATAATTCAGGAAAACTCGAATAGAATAGCTACTGGAAGCTTGCCGTTGACAATTCACTTCGTCGGAATCCGATGAATTTTTACGGATTTCCCCTGGGGTACCACTAGGGAAAATAACCAAATTCGAAAAATCATAAAAAGTGGTGAAATTTTTGATCCGAGTCCAATAATTCAGGAAAACTAGATTGGAATAGCTACTGAAAGCTTTCCGGTCACAACGCATCGAGAATTTGTTTCGTCGAAAGTTGACAAATTTTTACGGACTACCCTAGGGGTAACACTAGGGAAAATCGAAAAATCGTAAAAAGTGGAGAAATTTTTGATCCGAGTCCAATAATTCAGGAAAACTCGATTGGAATAGCTACTGGAAGCTTACCGGTCACAACGCATCGAGAATTGGTTTCGTCGAAATCCGACGAATTTTTACGGATTTCCCTAGGGGTACCACTAGGAAAAATCAAAAAAATCGAAAAATCGTAAAAAGTGATGAAATTTTTGATCCGAGTCCAAAAATTCAGGAAAACTCGATTAGAATAGCTACTGGAAGCTTGCCGTTGAGAATTGATTTCGTCGGAATCCGACGAATTTTTACGGATTTCCCTAGGGGTACCACTAGGGAAAATCACCAAAATCGAAAAATCGTAAAAAGTGGTTAAATTTTTGATCCGAGTACAATAATTCAGGAAACCTCGATTGGAATAGGTACTGGAAGCTTTCCGGTCACAATGCATCGAGAATTGGCTTCGTCGGAATCTAATGAATTTTTACGGATTTTCCTAGGGGTAACATTAGGGAAAATCGAAAAATCATAAAAAGTGGAGAAATTTTGGATCTGAGTCCAATAATTGAGGAAAACTAGATTGTAATAGCTACTGGAAGCTTGCCGGTCACAACGCATTGAGAATTGGCTTCGTCGGAATCCGACGAATTTTTACGGATTTCCCTAGGGGTACAAAAAAGGAAAATCACCAAAATCGAAAAATCGTAAAAACTGGTGAAATTTTGGATCCGAGTCCAATAATTCAGTAAAACCCGAATGGAATAGCTACTGGAAGCTTGCCGTTGAGAATTTGATTCGTCGAAATCTGACGAATTTTTACGGATTTCCCTAGGGGTACCACTAGGGAAAATCACCAAAATCGAAAAATCGTAAAAAGTGGTGAAAGTTTTGTTCTGAGTCGAATAATTCAGGAAAACTCGAATGGAATAGCTACTGGAAGCTTGCCGGTCACAACCCATCGAGAATTAGCTTCGTCGAAATCCGACGAATTTTTACGGATTTCCCTAGGGGTACCAATAGGGAAAATCGAAAAATCATAAACAGTGGAGAAATTTATGATCTGAGTCCAATAATTCAGGAAAACTCGATTGTAATAGCTATTGGGAGCTTGCTGGTCACAACGCATCGAGAATTGGTTTCGTCGGAATTCGACGACTTTTTACGGATTTCCCTAGCGGTACCACTAAGGAAAATCACCAAAATCTAAAATTCTTAAAAAGTGGTGAAACTTTTGATCCGAATCCAATAATTCAGGAAAACTCGATTAGAATAGCTACTGGAAGCTTGCCGTTAAAAATTGGTTTCGTCGGAATCCGATAAATTTTTACGGATTTCCCTAGGGGTACCACTAGGGAAAATCACCAAAATTGAAAAATCGTCAAAAGTGAAAAATTTTTTTATCCGAGTCAAATAATTCAGGAAAACTCGATTGGAATAGCTACTAGAAGCTTGTCGGTCACAACGCATCGAGAATTGGCTTCGTCGGAATGCGACGAATTTTTACTGATTTCCCTAGGGGTACCACTAGGAAAAATCACCAAAATCGAAAAATCGTAAAAAGTGGTGAAATTTTTGATCCGAGTCCAATAATACAGGAAAACTCGATTGGAATAGCTACTGGAAGCTTGCCGGTCACAACGCATCGAGAATTGGCTTCGTCGGAATCCGACTAATTTTTACGAATTTCCCTAGGACCTCTAGGAAAAATCACCAAAATCGAAAAATCGTAAAAAGTGGTGAAATTTTTGATCGGAGTCAAATAATTTAGGAAAACTAAATTGGAATAGCTACTGGAAGCTTGCCAGTCACAACGTATCGAGAATTGGCTTCCTCGGAATCCGACGAATTTTTACGGATTTCCCTAGGGGTACCACTAGGGAAAATCACCAAAATCGAAAAATCGTAAAAAGTGGTGAAATTTTTGATCCGAGTCCAATAATTTAGGAAAACTCGATTAGAATAGCTACTGGAAGCTTGCCGGTCACAACGCATCGAGAATTGGATTCGTCGAAATCCGACGAATTTTTGCTGATTTCCCTAGGGGTACCACTAGAGAAAATCACCAAAATCGAAAAATCATAAAAAATGGTAAAATTTTGGATCCGAGTCCAATAATTCAGGAAAACTCGATTGGAATAGCTACTGGAAGGTTGCCGGTCACAAAGCATCGAGAATTGGTATCGTCGGAATCCGATGAATTTTTACAGATTTCCCTAGGGGTACAACTATTGAAAATCGAAAAATCGTAAAAAGTGGTGAAATTTTTGATCCGAGTCCAATAATTAAGGAAAACTCGATTGGAATAGCTACTGGAAGCTAGCCATTGAGAATTGGTTTCGTCGGAACGAATTTTTACGGATTTCCCTAGGGGAACCACTAGGGAAAATCAACAAAATCGAAAAATCGTAAAAAGTGGTGAAATTTTCGATCCGAGTACAATAATTCAGGAAAACTCTATTGGAATAGCTACTAGAAGCTTTCCGGTCACAACGCATCGAGAATTGGCTTCTTTGGAATTCGTCGAATTTTTACCGATTTCCCGAGAGGTACCACTAGGGAAAATCACCAAAGTCGAAAAATCGTAAAAAGTGGTGAAATTTTTGGATCCGAGTCCAATAATACGGGAAAACTCGATTGGAATAGCTCCTGGAAGCTTGCCATTGAGAATTGGTTTCGTCGAAGTCCGACGAATTTTTACGGATTTCCATAGGGGTACCAGACGAATTTTTACGGATTTTCCTAGGGGTACCACTCGGGAAATTCGAAAAATCGTAAAATGTGGTAAAATTTTGGATTCGAGTCCAATAATTAAGGAAAACTCGATTGGAATAACTACTGGAAGTTTGCCGTTGAGAATTGGGTTCGTCGGAATCCGACGAATTTTTACGGATTTCCCTAGAGGTACCACTAGGGAAAATCACAAAAATCGAAAAATCGTAAAGAGTGGTGAAATTTTTGATCCGAGTCGAATAATTCAGGAAAACTCGATTTGAATAGCTACTGGAAGCTTGCCGGTCACAACTCATCGAGAATTGGCTTCGTCGGAATCCGACGAATTTTCACGGATTTCCCTAAGGGTACCACTAAGGAAAATCGAAAAATCGTAAAAAGTGGTGAAATTTTTGATCGGAGTCCAATAATTCAGGAAAAGTCGATTGAAATAGCTATTGTAAGCTTGCGGGTCACAATGCATCGAGAATTGGCTTCATTGGAATGCGACGAATTTTTACGGATTTCCCTAGGGGTAACACAAGGGAAAATCACCAAAATTAAAAAATCGTAAAAAGTGGTGAAACTTTGGATCCGAGTCCAATAATTCAGGAAAACTCGATTGGAATAGCTACTGGAAGCTTGCCGGTCACAACGCATCGAGAATTGGCTTCGTCGAAATCCGACGAATTTTTATGAATTTCGCTAGGGGCACCACTAGGAAAAATCACCAAAATCGAAAAATCGTAAAAAGTGGTGAAATTTTAGATCCGAGTCCAATAATTCAGGAAAACTCGATTGGAATAGCTACTGGAAGCTTGCCGTTGAGAATTGGCTTCGTCGGAATCCGAAGAATTTTTACGGATTTCCCTAGGGGTACCACTAGGGTAAATCACCAAAATTCAAAAATCATAAAAGGTAGTGAAATTTTGGATCCGAGTGCAATAATTCAGGAAATCTCGATTGGAATAGCTACTGGAAGCTTGCCAGTCACAACGCATCGAGAATTGCCTTCGTCGAAATCTGACGAATTTTTACAGATTTCCCTAGGTGTACCACTAGGAAAAATCGAAAAATCGTAAAAAGTGGTGAAATTTTGGATCCGAGTCCAATAATTCAGCAAAACTCGATTGGAATAGCTACTTGAAGCTTGCCGGTCACAATGCATCGAGAATTGGCTCCGTCGGAATACGACAAATTTTTACGGATTTCCCTAGGGGTACCACTAGGAAAAATAACCAAAATCGAAAAATCGTAAAAATTGGTGAAATTTTTTATCCGAGTCAAATAATACAGGAAAACTCGATTGGAATAGCTACTGGAAGCTTGCTGGTCACAACGCATCGAGAATTGGCTTCGTCGAAATCCGAAAATTTTTTACGGATTTCCCTAGGGGGTACCACTAGGAAAAATCACCAAAATCGAAAAATCGTAAAAAGTGGTGAAATTTTGGATCCGAGTCCAATAATTCAGGAAAACTCGATTGGAATAACTACTGGAAGCTTGCCGGTCACAATGGATCGAGAATTGGTTTCGTCGGAATCCAGCGAATTTTTACGAATTTCGCTAGGGGTACCACTAGGGAAAATAACCAAAATCGAAAGATCATAAAAAGTGGTAAAATTTATGATCCGAGTCCAAGAATTCAGGAAAACTTGATTGGAATAGCTAGTGGAAGCTTGCCGTTGAGAATTGGCTTCATCGGAATCCGACGAATTTTTACGGATTTCCCTAGGGGTACCACTAGGGTAAATCACCAAAATCGAAAAATCGTAAAAAGTTGTGAAATTTTAGATCCGAGTCCAATAATTCAGGAAAACTAGATTGTAATAGCTACTGGAAGCTTACCGGTCACAACGCATCGAGAATTGGTTTCATCGGAATCCGATGAATTTTTCCGGATTTCCCTAGTTGTACCACAAGGGAAAATCAACAAAATCGAAAAATCGTAAAAAGTGGTGAAATTTTGGATCCGAGTCCAATAATTCAGTAAAACCCGAATGGAATAGCTACTTGAAGCTTGCTGTTGAGAATTTGATTCGTCGGAATTCGACGAATTTTTACGGATTTCCCTAGGGGTACCACTATGGAAAATAACCAAAATCGAAAAATCGTAAAAAGTGGTGAAAGTTTTGTTCTGAGTCCAATAGTTCAGGAAAACACGAATGGAATAGCTACAGGAAGCTTGCCGGTCACAACGCATCGAGAATTTGCTTCGTCGGAATCCGACGAATTTTTACGGATTTTCCTAGGGGTAACAATAGGGAAAATCAAAAAATCATAAAATGTGGAGAAATTTATGATCTGAGTACAATAATTCAGGAAAACTCGATTGTAATAGCTACTGGAAGCTTGCCGGTCACAACGCATCGTGAATTGACTTCATGGAATCCGACGAATTTTTACGGATTTCCCTAGGGGTACCACTAGGGAAAATCACCAAAATCGAAAAATCATAAAAAGTGGTGAAATTTTGGATCCGAGTCAAATAATTCAGGAAAACTCGATTGGAATAGCTACTAGAAGCTTGCCGTTGAGAATTGGCTTCGTCGGAATTCGACGACTTTTTACGGATTTCCCTAGGGGTACCACTAGGGAAATTCATTAAAATCTAAAAATCGTAAAAAGTGGTGAAATTTTTGATCCGAGTCCAATAATTTTGGAAAACTCGATTGGAATAGCTACTGGAAGCTTGCCGTTGAGAATTGGCTTCGTCGGAATCCTACAAATTTTTACGGATTTCCCTAGGTGTACAACTAGGAAAAATCACAAAAATCGAAAAATCGTAAAAAGTGGGGAAATTTTTGATCCGAGTCCAATAATTCAGGAAAACTCGATTGGAATAGCTACTGGAAGCTTGCCGGTCACAACGCATCGAGAATTGGCTTCGTCGGAATGCGACGAATTTTTACGGATTTTCCTAAGGGTACCACTAGGGAAAATCACAAAAATCGAAAAATCGAAAAAAGTGGTAAAATTTTTGATCCGAGTCAAATAATTCAGGAAAACTCGATTGGAATAGCTACTGGAAGCTTGTCGGTCACAACGCTTCGAGAATTGGCTTCGTCAGAATCCGACGAATTTTTACGGATTTCCCTAGGAGTACAAATAGGGAAAATCACCAAAATTGAAAAATCGTAAAAAGTGATGAAATTTTTGATCCGAGTCCAATCTTTCAGGAAAACTCGATTAGAATAGCTACTGGAAGCTTGCCGTTGAGAATTGGTTTCGTCGGAATCCGACAAATTTTTACGGATTTCCCCAGGGGTACCACTAAGGAAAATCACCAAAATCGAAAAATCGTAAAAAGTGGTGAAATTTTTGATCCGAGTCCAATATTTCAGGAAAACTTTATTGGAATAGCTACTGGATGCTTTCCGGTTACAACGCATCGAGAAATTGATTCGTCAGAAGTCGAAAAATTTTTACAGATTTCCCTAGGGGTAACACTAGGGAAAATCGAAAAATCGTAAAAAGTGGAGAAATTTTTTATCCGAGTCCAATAATTCAGGAAAACTCGATTGGAATGGCTACTGGAAGCTTGCCGGTCACAACGCATCGAGAATTGGCTTCGTCGAAATCCGACAAATTTTTACGGATTTCCCTAGGGGTACAACTAGGAAAAATCAAAAAAATCGAAAAATCGTAAAAAGTGGTGAAATTTTTGATCCGAGTTCAATAATTCTGGAAAACTCGATTGGAATAGCTACTGGAAGCTTGCCGTTGAGAATTGGCTTCGTCGGAATTCGACGAATTTTTACGGATTTCCCCAGGGGTACCACTAGGGAAAATCACCAAAATCGAAAAATCGTAAAAAGTGGTGAAATTTTTGATACGAGTCCAATAATTCTGGAAAACTCGATTGGAAGAGCTACTAGAAGGTTGCCGGTCACAACGCATCGAGAATTGGCTTCGTCGGAATCCGACAAATGTTTATGGATTTCCCTAGGGGTACCACTAGGGAAATTTGAAAAATCGTAAAAAGTGGTGAAATTTTTTATCCGAGTCCAATAATTCAGGAAAACTAGATTGGAATAGGTACTGGATGCTTTCCGGTCACAACGCATCGAGAATTGGTCTCGTCGGAAGTCGACAAATTTTGACGGATTTCCCTATGGGTAACACTAGGGAAAATCAAAAAATCGTAAAAAGTGGAGAAATTTTTGATCCGAGTCCAATAATTCAGGAAAACTCGATTGGAATAGCTACTGGAAGCTTTCCGGTCACAACGTATCGAGAATTGGTTTCGTCAAAATCCGACGAATTTTTACGGATTTCCCTAGGGGTACAACTAGGAAAAATCAAAAAAATCGAAAAATCATAAAAAGTGGTGATATTTTTGATCCGAGTCCAATAATACAGGAAAACTCGATTGGATTAGCTACTGGAAGCTTGCCGGTCACAACGCATCGAGAATTGGCTCCGTCGGAATCCGACGAATTTTTACGAATTTCCCTAGGACCTCTAGGAAAAATCACCAAAATCGAAAAATCGTAAAAAGTGGTGAAATTTTTGATCCGAGTCCAATAATTTAGGAAAACTAGATTGGAATAGCTACTGGAAGCTTTCCGGTCACAACGTATCGAGAATTGGCTTCGTCGGAATCCGACGAATTTTTACGGATTTCCCTAGGGGTACCACTAGGGAAAATAACCAAAATCGAAAAATCGTAAAAAGTGGTGAAATTTTTGATCCGAGTCCAATAATACAGCAAAACTCGATTGGAATAGCTATTGGAAGCTTTCCGGTCACAACGCATCAAGAATTGGCTTCGTCGGAATGCGATGAATTTTTACGGATTTCCCTAGGGGTACCACTAGTGAAAATCGCCAAAATCGAAAAATCGAAAAAAGTGATGAAATTTTGGATCCGAGTCCAATAATTCAGGAAAACTCGATTCGAATAACTACTGGAAGCTTGCCGTTGAGAATTGGGTTCGTCGAAATCCGACGAATTTTTACGGATTTCCCTAGGGGTAACACTAGGGAAAATCACCAAAATTAAAAAATCGTAAACAGTGGTGAAATTTTGGATCAGAGTCCAATAATTCAAGAAAACTCGATTGGAATAGCTACTGGAAGCTTGCCGGTCACAACGCATCGAGAATTCGCTCCGTCGGAATCCGACGAATTTTTACGAATTTCCCTAGGACCACTAGGAAAAATCACCAAAATCGAAAAATAGTAAAAAGTGGTGAAATTTTTGTTCCGAGTCCAATAATTTAGGAAAACTCGATTGGAATAGCTACTGGAAGCTTGCCGGTCACAACGCATCGAGAATTGGATTCGTCGAAATTCGACGAATTTTTACGGATTTCCCTAGGGGTACCAGTAGGGAAACTCACCAAAATCGAAAAATCGTAAAAAGTGGTGAAATTTTTGATCCGAGTCCAATAATACAGGAAAACTCGATTGGAATAGCTATTGGAAGCTTTCCGGTCACAACGCATCAAGAATTGGTTTCGTCGGAATGCGACGAATTTTTACGGATTTCCCTAGGGGTACCACTAGTGAAAATCACCAAAATCGAAAAATCGAAAAAAGTGGTAAAATTTTGGATCCGAGTCCAATAATTCAGGAAAACTCGATTCGAATAGCTACTGGAAGCTTGCCGTTGAGAATTGATTTCATTAGAACGAATTTTTACGGATTTCCCTAGGGGAACCACTAGGGAAAATCACCAAAATCGAAAAATCGTAAAAAGTGGTGAAATTTCTGATCCGAGTCCAATAATTAAAAAAAACTCTATTGGAATAGCTACTAGAAGCTTGCTGGTTCGAGAATTGGCTTCGTCGCAATCCGATGAATTTTTACCGATTTCCCTAGGGGTACCACTAGGAAAAATCACCAAAATCGAAAAACCGTAAAAAGTGGTGAAATTTTTGGATCCGAGTCCAATAATTCAGGAAAACTCGATTGGAATAGCTACTGGAAGCTTGCCGTTGAGAATTGGCTTCGTCGAAATTCGACGAATTTTAACGGATTTCCCTAGGTGTACCCGACGAATTTTTACGGATTTTCCTATGGGTACCACTAGGGAAAATCGAAAAATCGTAAAATGTGGTGAAATTTTGGATCCGAGTCCAATAATTAAGGAAAACTCGATTGGAATAGCTAATGGAAGATTGCCGGTCACAA
Organism: Excoecaria cochinchinensis; assembly: GCA_947683425.1. Classification (NCBI taxonomy): domain Eukaryota; kingdom Viridiplantae; phylum Streptophyta; class Magnoliopsida; order Malpighiales; family Euphorbiaceae; genus Excoecaria; species Excoecaria cochinchinensis. The sequence continues at coordinate 17,882,034 of CANTUQ010000058.1, forward strand.
TTCATCGAGAATTGGTTTCATCGGAATCCGACGAATTTTTACGAATTTCGCTAAGGGTACCACTAGGGAAAATCACCGAAATCGAAAAATCGTAAAAGGTAGTGAAATTTTGGATCCGCGTCCAATAATTAAGGAAAACTCGATTGGAATAGGTACTGGAAGCTTGCCATTGAGAATTGGCTTCGTCGGAATCCGACGAATTTTTACGGATTTTCCTAGGAGTACCACTAGGGTAAATCACCAAAATCGAAAAATCGTAAAAAGTGGTGAAATTTTGGATCCGAGTCCAATAATTTAGGAAAAATCGATTGGAATAGCTACTGGAAGCTTGCCGGTCACAACGCATCAAGAATTGGCTTCATCGAAATCCGATGAATTTTTACGGATTTCCGTAGGGGGTACCACTAGGGAAAATCACCAAAATCGAAAAATCATAAAAAGTGGTGAAATTTTTGATCCGAGTCCAATAATACAGGAAACTCGATTGGAATAGCTACTGGAAGCTTGCCGGTCACAACGCATCGAGAATTGGATTCGTCGGAATTCGACGAATTTTTACGGATTTTTCTAGGGGTAACACTAGGGAAAATCGAAAAATCGTAAAAAGTGGAGAAATTTTTGATCCGAGTCCAATAATTCAGTAAACCTCGATTGGAATAGCTACTAGAAGCTTGCCGGTCAGAACGCATCGAGAATTGGCTTCGTCGAAATCCGACGAATTTTTACGGATTTTCCTAGGTGTACCACTAGGAAAAATCACCAAAATCGAAAAATCATAGAAAGTGGTGAAATTTTGGATCCGAGTCAAATAATTCAGGAAAACTCGATTGGAATAGCTACTGGAAGCTTGCCGTTGAGAATTGGCTTCGTCGGAATCCAACCAATTTTTACGGATTTCCCTAGGGGTAACACTAGGGAAAATCACCAAAATCGAAAAATCGTAAAAAGTGGTGAAATTTTGGATCCGAGTCAAATAATTCAGGAAAACTCAATTGGAATAGCTACTGGAAGCTTGTCGTTGAGTATTGGTTTCGTCGGAATCCGACGAATTTTTGCGGATTTCCCTAGGTGTACCACTAGGGAAAATAACCAAAATCGAAAAATCGTAAAAAGTGGTGAAATTTTTAATCCGAGTCCAATAATACAGGAAAACTCGATTGGAATAGCTACTGGAAGCTTGCCGGTCACAACACATCGAGAATTGGCTTCGTCGGAATGCGACGAATTTTTACGGATTTTCCTAAGGGTACCACTAGGGAAAATCACAAAAATCGAAAAATCGAAAAAAGTGGTAAAATTTTTGATCCGAGTCAAATAATTCAGGAAAACTCGATTGGAATAGCTACTGGAAGCTTGCCGGTCACAACGCATCGAGAATTGGCTTCGTCAGAATCCGACGAATTTTTACGGATTTCCCTAGGGGTACAAATAGGGAAAATTACCAAAATTGAAAAATCATAAAAAGTGATGAAATTTTTGATCCGAGTCCAATAATTCAGGAAAACTCGATTCGAATAGCTACTAGAAGCTTGCCGGTTCGAGAATTGGCTTCGTCGCAATCCGATGAATTTTTACCGATTTTCCTAGGGGTACCAGTAGGGAAAATCACCAAAATCGAAAAATCGTAAAAAGTGGTGAAATTTTTGGATCCGAGTCCAATAATTCAGCAAAACTCGATTGGAATAGCTGCTGGAAGCTTGCCGCGGAGAATTGGCTTCGTCGAAATCCGACGAATTTTAACGGATTTCCCTAGGCGTACCCGACGAATTTTTACGGATTTCCCTAGGGGTACCACTAGGGAAAATCGAAAAATCGTAAAATGTGGTGAAATTTTTGATCCGAGTCCAATAATTAAGGAAAACACGATTGGAATAACTACTGGAAGCTTGCCGTTGAGAATTGGGTTCGTCGGAATCCGACGAATTTTTACGGATTTCCCTAGGGGTAATACTAGGGAAAATCACGAAAATTAAAAAATCATAAACAGTGGTGAAATTTTGGATCAGAGTCCAATAATTCAGGAAAACTCGATTGGAATAGCTACTGTAAGCTTGCCGGTCACAACGGATCGAGAATTAGCTTCGTCGGAATCCGACGAATATTTACGGATTTCCCTACGGGTACCACTAGGGAAAATCACCAAAATCGAAAAATCGTAAAAAGTGGTGAAATTTTGGATCCGAGTCCAATAATTTAGGAAAACTCGATTGGAATAGCTACTGGAAGCTTGCCGGTCACAATGCATCGAGAATTGGATTCGTCGAAATTCGATGAATTTTTACGGATTTCCCTAGGGGTACCAGTAGGGAAACTCACAAAAATCGAAAAATCGTAAAAAGTGGTGAAATTTTTGATCCGAGTCCAATAATGCAGGAAAACTCGATTGGAATAGCTATTGGAAGCTTTCCGGTCACAACGCATCAAGAATTTGTTTCGTCGGAATGCGACGAATTTTTACGGATTTCCCTAGGGGTACCACTAGTGAAAATCACCAAAATCGAAAAATCAAAAAAAGTGGTGAAATTTTGGATCCGAGTCCAATAATTCAGGAAAACTCGATTCAAATAGCTACTGGAAGCTTGCCGTTGAGAATTGATTTCGTCAGAACGAATTTTTACGGATTTCCCTAGGGGAACCACTAGGAAAAATCACCAAAATCGTAAAAAGTGGTGAAATTTTGGATCCGAGTCCAATAATTCAAAAAAACTCTATTGGAATAGCTACTAGAAGCTTGCTGGTTCGAGAATTGGCTTCGTCGCAATCCGACGAATTTTTACCGATTTCCCTAGGGGTACCACTAGGAAAAATCACCAAAATCGAAAAACCGTAAAAAGTGATGAAATTTTTGGATCCGAGTCCAATAATTCAGGAAAACTCGATTGGAATAGCTACTGGAAGCTTGCCGGTCACAACGCATCGAGAATTGGCTTCGTCGAAATCCGACGAATTTTTACGGATTTCCCTAGGGGTACCACCAAGGAAAATCACCAAAATAGAAAAATCGTAAAAAGTGGTGAAATTTTTGATCCGAGTCCAATAATTTAGGAAAACTCGATTGGAATAGCTACTGGAAGTCTGCCGGTAACAATGCATCGAGAATTGACTTCGTCGGAATGCGACGAATTTTTACGGATTTCCCTAGGGGTACCACTAGGGAAAATCACAAAAATCGAAAAATCGTAAAAGTGGTGAAATTTTTGATCCGAGTCCAATATTTCTGGAAAACTCGATTGGAATAGCTACTGGAAGATTGCCGGTCACAACGTAACGACAATTGGCTTCGTCGGAATGCGACAAATTTTTACTGATTTTCCTAGGGGTACCAATAGGGAAAATCACTAAAATTGAAAAATCATAAAAAGTGGTAAAATTTTTGATCCGAGTCCAATAATTCAGGAAAACTCGATTGGAATAGCTACTGGAAGCTTGCCGGTCACAACGTATCGAGAAATGGTTTCGTTGGAATCGGTCGAATTTTTACGAATTTCCCTAGGGGTACCACTAAGAAAATCACCAAAATCGAAAAATCGTAAAAAGTGGTGAAATTTTTGGATCCGAGTCCAATAATTCAGGAAAACTCGATTGGAATAGCTACTGGAAGATTGCCGGTCACAACGCATCGAGAATTGGCTTCGTCGAAATTCGACGAATTTTTACGGATTTCCCTAGGGGTACCACCAAGGAAAATCACCAAAATAGAAAAATCGTAAAAAGTGGTGAAATTTTTGATCCGAGTCCAATAATTTAGGAAAACTCGATTGGAATAGCTACTGGAAGCCTGCCGGTAACAATGCATCGAGAATTGGCTTCGTCGGAATGCGACGAATTTTTACGGATTTCCCTAGGGGTACCACTAGGGAAAATCACAATAATCGAAAAATCGTAAAAGTGGTGAAATTTTGGATCTGAGTCCAATATTTATGGAAAACTCGATTGGAATAGCTACTGGAAGATTGCCGGTCACAACGTAACGACAATTGGCTTCGTCGGAATGCGACAAATTTTTACTGATTTTCCTAGGGGTACCAATAGGGAAAATCACTAAAATTGAAAAATCGTAAAAAGTGGTGAAATTTTTGATCCGAGTCCAATAATTCAGGAAAACTCGATTGGAATAGCTACTGGAAGCTTGCCGGTCACAACGTATCGAGAAATGGCTTCGTTGGAATCTGTCGAATTTTTACGAATTTCCCTAGGGGTACCACTAAGAAAATCACCAAAATCGAAAAATCGTAAAAAGTGGTGAAATTTTTGATCCGAGTCCAATAGTTCAGGAAAACTCGATTGGAATATCTACTGGAAGCTTGCTGGTCACAACGCATAGAGAATTGGCTTCGTCGGAATCCGACGAATTTTTACGAATTTCCCTAAGTACCACTAGGGAAAATCACCAAAATCGAAAAATCGTAAAAAGTGGTGAAATTTTTGATCCGAGTCCAATAATACAGGAAAACTCGATTGGAAAAGCTACTGGAAGCTTGCCGGTCAAAACGCATCGAGAATTGGCTTCGTCGGAATGCGACGAATTTTTACGGATTTCCCTTGGGGTACAACTAGGGAAAATCACCAAAGTCGAAAAATCGTAAAAAGTGGTGAAATTTTGGATCCGAGTCAAATAATTCAGGAAAACTCGATTGGAATAGCTACTGGAAGCTTGCCGGTCACAACGCATCGAGAATTGGCTTCATCGGAATCCGACGAATTTTTACGAATTTCCCTAGGGGTACCACTAGGAAAAATCACAAAAATCGAAAAATCGTAAAAAGTGGTGAAATTTTTGATCCGAGTATAATAATTCAGGAAAACTCGATTGGAAGAGCTACTTGAAGCTTGCCTGTCAGAATTGGCTTCGTCGGAAACCGACGAATTTTTACGGATTTCCCTAGGGTACCACTAGGGAAAATCACCAAAATCGAAAAATCGTAAAAAGTGGTAAAATTTTGTTTCCGAGTTCAATAATTCAGTAAAACTCGATTGGAATAGCTACTGGAAGCTTGCCGTTGAGAATTTGCTTCGTCGGAACCCGACGAATTTTTACGGATTTCCCTAGGGGTACCACTAGGAAAAATGACCAAAATCGAAAAGTCGTAAAAAGAGGTGAAATTTTGGATTCGAGTACAATAATTCAGGAAAACTCGATTGGAATAGCTACAGGAAGCTTGCCGGTCACAACACATCGAGAATTGGTTTCGTCGAAATCCGACGAATTTTTACGGATTTCCCTAGGGGTACCAATAAGAAAAATCATAAAAATCGAAAAATCGTAAAAAGTGGAGAAATTTTTTATCCGAGTCCAATAATTAAGGAAAACTCGATTGGAATAGCTACTGGAAGCTTGCCGTTGAGATTTTAATTCGTCGGAATCCAACGAATTTTTACGGATTTCCCTAGGGTACCACTAGGAAAAATCACCAAAATCGAAAAATCGTAAAAAGTGGTGAAATTTTTGATCCGAATCCAAAAATTCAAGAAAACTCGATTGGAAAAGCTACTGGAAGCTTGCTGTTGAGAATTGGCTTCGTCGGAATCCGACGAATTTTTACGGATTTCCCTAGGGGTACCACTAGGAAAAATCACCAAAATAGAAAAATCATAAAAAGTGGTGAAATTTTGGATCCGAGTCCAATAATTAAGGAAAACTCGATTGGAATAGCTACTGGAAGCCTGCCGTTGAGAATTGGCTTCGTCAGAATTCGACGAATTTTTACGGATTTCCCTAGGTACCACAAGGGAAAATCACCAAAATCGAAAAATCGTAAAAAGTTGTGAAATTTTTGATCCGAGTCCAATAATACATGAAAACTCGATTGGAATAGCTACTGGAAGCTTGCCGGTTAAAACGCATCGAGAATTGGCTTCGTCGAAATGCGATGAATTTTTACGGATTTCCCTAGGGGTAGCACTAGGGAAAATCACCAAAGTCGAAAAATCGTAAAAAGTGGTGAAATTTTGGATCCGAGTCCAATAATTCTGGAAAACTCGATTGGAATAGCTATTGGAAGCTTGCCGGTCACAACGCATCGAGAATTGATTTCGTCGGAATCCGACGAATTTTTACGAATTTCCCTAGGGGTACCACTAGGAAAAATGACCAAAATCGAAAAATCGTAAAAAGTGGTGAAATTTTGGATCCGAGTCCAATAATTCAGGAAAACTCCATTGGAATAGCTACTGGAAGCTTGCCGGTCACAACGCATCGAGAATTGGCTTCGTCGTAATCCGATGAATTTTTACTGATTTCCCTAGGGGTACCACTAGGAAAAATCGAAAAATCGTAAACAGTGGTGAAATTTTTTATCAGAGTCCAATAATTCAGGAAAACTCGATTGGAATAGCTACTGGAAGCTTGCCATTGAGAATTGGCTTCGTCGAAATCCGATGAATTTTTACGGATTTTCCTTAATGGTACCACGAGGAAAAATCACCAAAATCGAAAAATCGTAAAAAGTGGTGAAATTTTGGATCCGAGTCCAATAATTCAGAAAAACTCGATTGGAATAGCTACTGGAAGCTTGCCGTCGAGAATTTGCTTCGTTGGAATCCGTCAAATTTTTACGGATTTCCCTAGGGGTACCACTATGAAAAATCACCAAAATCGAAAAATCGTAAAAAGTGGTGAAATTTTTTATCCGAGTCCAATAATTCAGGAAAACTCGATTGGAATAGATACTGGAAGCTTGCCGTTGAGAATTGGCTTCGTCGAAATCCGACGAATTTTTACAGATTTCCCTAGGGACCACTAGGGAAAATCACCGAAATCGAAAAATCGTAAAAAGTGGTGAAATTTTGTATCCGAGTCAAATAATTCAGGAAAACTCGATTGGAACAGCTACTGGAAGCTTGCCGTTGAGAATTTGCTTCGTCGAAATCCGACGAATTTTTACGGATTTCCCTAAGGTTACCACTAGGAAAAAACACCAAAATCGAAAAATCGTAAAAAGTGGTGAAATTTTGGATCCGAGTCCAATAATTCAGAAAAACTCGATTGGAATAGCTACTGGAAGCTTGCCGTTGAGAATTTCTTCGTCGAAATCCGACGAATTTTTACGGATTTTACTAGGGGTACCACTAGGAAAAATCACCAAAATCGAAAAATCGTAAAAAGTGGTGAAATTTTTGATCCGAGTCCAATAATTCAGGAAAACCCGAATGGAATAGCTACTGGAGGCTTGCCGTTGAGAATTTGCTTCGTCGAAATTCGACGAATTTTTACCGATTTCCCTAGGGGTACCACTAGGGAAAATCACAAAAATCGAAAAATCGTAAAAAGTGGTGAAATTTTCGATCCGTGTCCAATAAGTCAGGAAAACTCGATTGGAATAGCTACTGGAAGCTTGCCGGTCGCAACGCATCGATAAATGGCTTCGTCGGAATACGACGAATTTTTACGAATTTCCCTAGGGGTACCACTAGGGAAAATCACCAAAATCGAAAAATCGTAAAAAGTGGTAAAATTTTTGATCCGAGTCTAATAATACTGGAAAACTCGATTGGAATAGCTACTGGAAGCTTTCCGGTGACAACGCATTAAGAATTGGCTTCGTCGGAATGTGAAAAATTTTTACGGATTTCCCTAGGGTACCACTAGGGAAAATCACGAAAATCGAAAAATCGTAAAAAGTGGTGAAATTTTTGATCCGAGTCAAATAATTCAGGAAAACTCATTTGGAATAGCTACTGGAAGCTTGCTGGTCACAACGCATCGAGAATTGGCTTTGTCAGAATCCGACGAATTTTTACGGATTTCCATACGGGTAACACTAGGGAAAATCGAAAAATCATAAAAAGTGGAGAAATTTATGATCTGAGTCCAATAATTCAGGAAAACTCGATTGTAATAGCTACTGGAATCTTGCCGGTCATAACGCATAGAGAATTGGCTTTGTCGAAATCCAACGAATTTTTACGGATTTTCTTAGGGGTACCACTAGGAAAAATCACCAAAATCATAAAAAGTTGTGAAATTTTTGATCCGCGTCCAATAATTCCGGAAAACTCGATTGGAATAGCTACTGGAAGCTTGCTGTTGAGAATTGGCTACGTCGGAATCCGACGAATTTTTACGGATTTCCCTAGGGGTACCACTAGGGAAAATCACCAAAATCGAAAAATCGTAAAAAGTGGTGAAATTTTTGATCCGAGTCCAATAATTCAAGAAAACTCAATTGGAATAGCTACTGGAAGCTTGCCGGTCACAACGCATCGAGAATTGGCTTCGTCGGAATCCGATGAATTTTTACTTATTTCCCTAGGGGTACAACTAGGAAAAATCGAAAAATCATAAACAGTAGTGAAATTTTTTATCCGAGTCCAATAATTCAGAAAAACTCGATTGGAATAGCTACTGGAAGCTTGCCGTTGAGAATTGGCTTCGTCGAAATCCGACGAATTTTTATGGATTTTCCTTAGGGGTACCACTAGGGAAAATCACCAAAATCGAAAAATCGTAAAAAGTGGTGAAATTTTTTTTCCGAGTCCAATAATTCAGAAAAACTCGATTGGAATAGATACTGGAAGCTTGCCGTTGAGAATTGGCTTCGTCGAAATCCGACGAATTTTTACAGATTTCCCTAGGGGTACCACTAGGGAAAATCACCAAAATCGAAAAATCGTAAAAAGTGGTGAAATTTTGTATCCGAGTCAAAAAATTCAGGAAAAATCGATTGGAACAGCTACTGGAAGCTTGCCGTTGAGAATTTGCTTCGTCGAAATCCGACGAATTTTTACGGATTTCCCTAGGGTTACCACTAGGAAAAATCACCAAAATCGAAAAATCGTAAAAAGTGGTGAAATTTTGGATCCGAGTCCAATAATTCAGAAAAACTCGATTGGAATAGCTACTGGAAGCTTGCCGTTGAGAATTTCTTCGTCGAAATCCGACGAATTTTTACGGATTTTACTAGGGGTACCACTAGGAAAAATCACCAAAATCGAAAAATCGTAAAAAGTGGTGAAATTTTTGATCCGAGTCCAATAATTCAGGAAAACCCGAATGGAATAGCTACTGGAAGCTTGCCGTTGAGAATTTGCTTCGTCGAAATCCGACGAATTTTTACCGATTTCCCTAGGGGTACCACTAGGGAAAATCACAAAAATCGAAAAATCGTAAAAAGTGGTGAAATTTTCGATCCGTGTCCAATAAGTCAGGAAAACTCGATTGGAATAGCTACTGGAAGCTTGCCGGTCACAACGCATCGATAAATGGCTTCGTCGGAATACGACGAATTTTTACGAATTTCCCTAGGGGTACCACTAGGGAAAATCACCAAAATCGAAAAATCGTAAAAAGTGGTAAAATTTTTGATCCGAGTCTAATAATACTGGAAAACTCGATTGGAATAGCTACTGGAAGCTTTCCGGTGACAACGCATTAAGAATTGGCTTCGTCGGAATGTGAAGAATTTTTACGGATTTCCCTAGGGGTACCACTAGGGAAAATCACGAAAATCGAAAAATCGTAAAAAGTGGTGAAATTTTTGATCCGAGTCAAATAATTCAGGAAAACTCATTTGGAATAGCTACTGGAAACTTGCTGGTCACAACGCATCGAGAATTGGCTTTGTCAGAATCCGACGAATTTTTACGGATTTCCATACGGGTAACACTAGGGAAAATCGAAAAATCATAAAAAGTGGAGAAATTTATGATCTGAGTCCAATAATTCAGGAAAACTCGATTGTAATAGCTACTGGAATCTTGCCGGTCATAACGCATAGAGAATTGGCTTTGTCGAAATCCGACAAATTTTTACGGATTTCCTTAGGGGTACCACTAGGAAAAATCACCAAAATCGAAAAATCATAAAAAGTTGTGAAATTTTTGATCCGAGTCCAATAATTCCGGAAAACTCGATTGGAATAGCTACTGGAAGTTTGCTGTTGAGAATTAGCTTCGTCGGAATCCGACGAATTTTTACGGATTTCCCTAGGGGTACCACTAGGGAAAATCACCAAAATCGAAAAATCGTAAAAAGTGGTGAAATTTTTGATACGAGTCCAATAATTCAGGAAAACTCAATTGGAATAGCTACTGGAAGCTTGCCGGTCACAACGCATCGAGAATTGGCTTCGTCGGAATCCGATGAATTTTTACTTATTTCCCTAGGGGTACAACTAGGAAAAATCGAAAAATCGTAAACAGTAGTGAAATTTTTTATCCGAGTCCAATAATTCAGAAAAAACTCGATTGGAATAGCTACTGGAAGCTTGCCGTTGAGAATTGGCTTCGTTGGAATTCGACGAATTTTTACGGATTTTCCTTAGGGGTACCACTAGGGAAAATCACCAAAATCGAAAAATCGTAAAAAGTGGTGAAATTTTTTTTTCGAGTCCAATAATTCAGGAAAACTCGATTGGAATAGATACTGGAAGCTTGCCGTTGAGAATTGGCTTCGTCGAAATCCGACGAATTTTTACGGATTTCCCTAGGGGTACCACTAGAGAAAATCACCAAAATCGAAAAATCGTAAAAAGTGGTGAAATTTTGGATCCGAGTCCAATAATTCAGAAAAACTCGATTGGAATAGCTACTGGAAGCTTGCCGTTGAGAATTTGCTTCGTCGGAATCCGTCAAATTTTTACGGATTTCCCTAGGGGTACCACTATGAAAAATCACCAAAATCGAAAAATCGTAAAAAGTGGTGAAATCTTTTTTCCGAGTCCAATAATTCAGGAAAACTCGATTGGAATAGATACTGGAAGCTTGCCGTTGAGAATTGGCTTCGTCGAAATCCGACGAATTTTTTCGGATTTCCCTAGGGGTACCACTAGGGAAAATCACCAAAATCGAAAAATCGTAAAAAGTGGTGAAATTTTGTATCCGCGTCAAATAATTCAGGAAAACTCGATTGGAATAGCTACTGGAAGCTTGCCGTTGAGAATTTGCTTCGTCGAAATCCGACGAATTTTTACGGATTTCCCTAGGGTTACCACTAGGAAAAATTACCAAAATCGAAAAATCATAAAAAGTGGTGAAATTTTGGATCCGAGTCAAATAATTCAGGAAAACTCAATTGGAATAGCTACTGGAAGCTTGCTGTTGAGAATTGGCTTCGTCGGAATGCGACGAATTTTTACGGATTTCCCTAGGGGTACCACTAGGAAAAATCACCAAAATCGAAAAATCGTAAAAAGTGGTGAGATTTTTTATCCGAGTCCAATAATTCAGGAAAACTAGATTGGAATAGCTACTGGAAGCTTGCCGTTGAGAATTTGCTTCGTCGGAATCCGACGAATTTTTACGGATTTCCCTAGGGGTACCACTAGGAAAAATCAGCAAAATCGAAAAATCGTAAAAAGTGGTGAAATTTTTTATTCGAGTCCAATAATTCAGGAAAACTCGATTGGAATAGCTACTGGAAGTTTGCCGGTCACAACGCATCGAGAATTGGCTTCGTCGGAATCCGATGAATTTTTACGAATTCCCCTAGGGGTACCAGTAGGGAAATAGCAAAAATCGAAAAATCGTAAAAAGTGGTAAAATTTTTGATCCGAGTCCAATAATAAAGGAAAACTCGATTGGAATAGCTACTGGAAGCTTTCCGGTGACAACGCATCAAGAATTGGCTTCGTCGGAATGCGACGAATTTTTACGGACTTCCCTAGGGGTACCACTAGGGAAAATCACGAAAATCGAAAAATCGTAAAAAGTGGTGAAATTTTGGATCCTAGTCCAATAATTAAGGAAAATTCGACGGAATCCGATGAATTTTTACGGATTTCCCTAGGGGCCACTAGGGAAAATCACGAAAATCGAAAAATCGTAAAAAGTGGTGTAATTTTTTATCCGAGTCCAATAATTCAGGAAAACTCGAATGGAATAGCTACTGGAAGCTTGCCATTGAGAATTGGCTTCATCGAAATCCGACGAATTTTTATGGATTTTCCTAGGGGTACACGATGAATTTTTACGGATTTCTCCAGGGGTACCACTAGGGAAAATCGAAAAATCGTAAAAAGTGGTGAAATTTTGGATCCGAGTCCAATAATTATGGAAAACTCGATTGGAATAACTACTGGAAGCTTGCCGTTGAGAATTGGGTTCGTCGGAATCCGACGAATTTTTACGGATTTTCCTACGGGTACCCCTAGGGAAAATCACCAAAATCGAAAAATAGTAAAAAGTGGCGAAATTTTTGATCCGAGTCCAATAATTCAGGAAAACTCTATTAGAATAGCTACTGGAAGCTTGCCGGTCACAACGCATCGAGAATTGGCTTCGTCAGAATCCGACGAATTTTTACGGATTTCCCTAGGGGTACCACTAGGAAAAATCACCAAAATGGAGAAATCGTAAAAAGTGGTAAAATTTTGAATCCGAGTCCAATAATTCGGGAAAACTCGATCGGAATAGCTACTGGAAGCTTGTCGGTCACAACGCATCGAGAATTGGCTTCGTCGGAATCCGACGAATTTTTACGGATTTCCCTAGGGGTACCACTAGGAAAAATCACCAAAATCGAGAAATCGTAAAAAGTGGTGAGATTTTGGATCAGAGCCCAATAATTTGGGAAAACTCGATCGGAATAGCTACTGGAAGCTTGCCGGTCACAATGCATCGAGAATTGGCTTCGTCGGAATCCGACGAATTTTTAAGGATTTTCCTAGGGGTACCACTAGGAAAAATCACCAAAATCGAGAAATCGTAAAAAGTGGTGAGATTTTGGATCCAAGTCCAATAATTCAGGAAAACTCAATCGGAATAGCTACTGGAAGCTTGCCGGTCACAACGCATCGAGAATTGGCTTCGTCGGAATCCGGCGAATTTTTACGGATTTCACTAGGGGTACCACTTGGAAAAGTCACCAAAATCGAGAAATCGTAAAAAGTGGTGAAATTTTGGATCCGAGTCCAATAATTCAGGAAAACTCGATCGGAATAGCTACTGGAAGCTTGCCGGTCACAAGGCATCGAGAATTGGCTTCGTCGGAATCCAACGAATTTTTACGTATTTTCCTAGGTGTACCACTAGGGAAAATCACCAAAATCGAGAAATCGTAAAAAGTGTTGAAATTTTGGATCCGAGTCCAATAATTCGGGAAAACTCGATCGGAATAGCTACTGGAAGCTTGCCGATCACAATGCATCGAGAATTGGCTTCGTCGGAATCCGACGAATTTTGAAGGATTTCTCTAGGGGTACCACTAGGGAAAATCACCAAAATCGAGAAATCGTAAAAAGTGTTGAAATTTAGGATCCGAGTCTAATAATTGGGGAAAACTCGATCGGAATAGCTACTGGAAGCTTGCCGGTCACAATGCATTGAGAATTGGTTTCGTCGGAATCCGACGAATTTTTACGGATTTCCCTAGTGTTACCACTAGGGAAAATCACCAAAATCGAGAAATCGTAAAAAGTGGTGAAATTTTTGATCCGAGTCCGATAATTCGGGAAAACTCGATCGGAATAGCTACTGGAAGCTTGCCGGTCACAACGCCTCGAGAATTGGCTTCATCGGAATCCGAAGAATTTTTACGAATTTCCCTAGGCGTACCACTAGGGAAAATCACAAAAATTGAGAAATCGTAAAAAGTGGTGAAATTTTGGACCGAGTCCAATAATTCGGGAAAACTCGATCGGAATAGATACTGGAAGCTTGCCGGTCACAACGCATCGAGAATTGGCTTCGTCGGAATCCGACGAAGTTTTACGGATTTCCCTAGGGGTACCACTAGGAAAAATCACCAAAATCGAGAAATCGTAAAAAGTGGTGAGATTTTGGATCAGAGCCCAATAATTTGGGAAAACTCGATCGGAATAGCTACTGGAAGCTTGCCGGTCACAATGCATCGAGAATTGGCTTCGTCGGAATCCGACGAATTTTTAAGCATTTTCCTAGGGGTACCACTAGGGAAAATCACCAAAATCGAGAAATCGTAAAAAGTGGTGAGATTTTGGATCCAAGTCCAATAATTCAGGAAAACTCAATCGGAATAGCTACTGGAAGCTTGCCGGTCACAACGCATCGAGAATTGGCTTCGTCGGAATCCGGCGAATTTTTACGGATTTCACTAGGGGTACCACTAGGAAAAGTCACCAAAATCGAGAAATCGTAAAAAGTGGTGAAATTTTGGATTTGAGTCCAATAATTCAGGAAAACTCGATTGGAATAGCTACTGGAAGCTTGCCGGTCACAAGGCATCGAGAATTGGCTTCGTCGGAATCCGATGAATTTTTACGTATTTTCCTAGGTGTACCACTAGGGAAAATCACCAAAATCGAGAAATCGTAAAAAGTGTTGAAATTTTGGATCCGAGTCCAATAATTCGGGAAAACTCGATCGGAATAGCTACTGGAAGCTTGCCGATCACAATGCATCGAGAATTGGCTTCGTCGGAATCCGACGAATTTTGAAGGATTTCCCTAGGGGTACCACTAGGGAAAATCACCAAAATCGAGAAATCGTAAAAAGTGTTGAAATTTAGGATCCGAGTCTAATAACTTGGGAAAACTCGATCGGAATAGCTACTGGAAGCTTGCCGGTCACAATGCATTGAGAATTGGTTTCGTCGGAATCCGACGAATTTTTACGGATTTCCCTAGGGGTACCACTAGGGAAAATCACCAAAATCGAGAAATCGTAAAAAGTGGTGAAATTTTGGATCCGAGTCCAATAATTAGGGAAAACTCGATCGGAATAGCTACTGGAAGCTTGCCGGTCACAACGCATCGAGAATTGGCTTCGTCGGAATCCGACGAATTTTTACGGATTTCCCTAGGGGTACCACTAGGGAAAATCACCAAAATCGATAAATCGTAAAAAGTGGTGAAATTTTTGATCCGAGTCCAATAATTCGGGAAAACTCGATCGGAATAGCTACTGGAAGCTTGCCGGTCACAACGCATCGGGAATTGGCTTCGTCGGAATCCGATGAATTTTTACGGATTTCCCTAGGGGTACGTACCACTAGGAAAAATCGAAAAATCGTAAAAAGTGGTGAAATTTTTGATCTGAGTCCAATAATTCAATAAAACTCGATTGGAATAGCTACTGGAAGCTTGCCCGTCACAACGCATCGAGAATTGGTTTCGTCGAAATTCGACGAATTTTTACGGATTTCCCTAGGGGTACCACTAGGTAAAATCGAAAAATCGTAAAAAGTGGTGAAATTTTGGATCCGAGTCCAATAATTCAGGAAAACTCGATTGGAATAGCTACTGGAAGCTTAACGGTCACAACGCATCGAGAATTGGCTTCGTCGTAATCAGACAAATTTTTACGGATTTCCCTAGGGGTACCACTAGGAAAAATCACCAAAATCGAAAAATCATAAAAACTGGTGAAATTTTTGATCCGAGTTCAATAATTCAGGATAACTCGATTGGAATAGCTACTGGAAGATTGCCGGTCATAACGCATCGAGAATTGGCTGCGTCGGAATTCGATAAATTTTTACGGATTTCCCTTGGGGTACCACTAGGAAAAATTGAAAAATCGTAAAAAGTGGTGAAATTTTTGATTTGAGTCCAATAATTCAGGAAAACTCGATTGGAGTAGCTACTGGAAACTTGCCGGTCATAACGCATCGAGAATTGGCTTCGTCGAAATCCGACGAATTTTTACAGATTTTCCTTGGGGTACCACTAGGGAAAATCGAAAAATCGTAAAAAGTGGTGAAATTTCTGATCCGAGTCCAATAATTCAGGAAAACTCGATTGGAATAGCTACTAGAAGTTTTCCGGTCACAACGCATTGAGAATTGGCTTCGTCGGAATCCGATAAATTTTTACGGATTTCCGTAGGGGTACCAGTAGGGAAAATCACCAGAATCGAAAAATCGTAAAAAGTGGTGAAATTTTTGATCCGAGTCAAATAATTCAGTAAAACACGATTGGAATAGCTACATGAAGCTTGCCGATCACAACGCATCGAGAATTGGTTTCGTCAGAATCCGACGAATTTTGAAAATCACCAAAATCGAGAAATCGTAAAAAGTGGTGAAATTTTGGATCCGAGTCCAATAATTCGGGAAAACTCGATCGGAATAGCTACTGGAAGCTTGCCGGTCACAACACATTGAGAATTGGTTTCGTCGGAATCCGACGAATTTTTACGGATTTCCCTAGGGGTACCACTAGGGAAAATCACCAAAATCGAGAAATCGTAAAAAGTGGTGAAATTTTGGATCCGAGCCCAATAATTCGGGAAAACTCGATCGGAATAGCTACTGGAAGCTTGCCGGTCACAACGCATCGAGAATTGGCTTCGTCGGAATTCGACGAATTTTTACGGATTTCCCTAGGGGTACCACTAGGAAAAATCACCAAAATCGCGAAATCGTAAACAGTGGTGAAATTTTGGATCCGAGTCCAATAATTCGGGAAAACTCGATCGGAATAGCTACTGGAAGCTTGCCGGTCACAATGCATTGAGAATTGGCTTCGTCGGAATCCGACGAATTTTTAAGGATTTCCCTAGGGGTACCACTAGGGAAAATCACCAAAATCGAGAAATCGTAAAAAGTGGTGAGATTTTGGATCCGAGTCCAATAATTCGGGAAAACTCGATCGGAATAGCTACTGGAAGCTTGCCGGCCACAACGCATCGAGAAGTGGCTTCGTCGGAATCCGACGAATTTTTACGAATTTCCCTAGGGGTACCACTAGGGAAAAACACCAAAATCGAGAAATCGTAAAAAGTGGTGAAATTTTTGATTCGAGTCCAATAATTCGGGAAAACACGATCGGAATAGCTACTGGAAACTTGCCGATCACAACGCATCGAGAATTGGCTTCGTCGGAATCCGACGAATTTTTACGGATTTCCCTAGGGGTACCACTAGGGAAAATCACCAAAATCGAAAAATCGTAAAAAGTGGTGAAATTTTTGATCCGAGTCCAATAATTCGGGAAAAGTCGATCGGAATAGCTACTGGAAGCTTGCCGGTCACAACGCATCGAGAATTGGCTTCATCGAAATCCGATGAATTTTTACGGATTTCCCTAGGGGTACCACTAGGAAAAATCACCAAAATCGAGAAATCGTAAAAAGTGGTGAAATTTTGGATCCGAGTCCAATAATTCGGGAAAACTCGATCGGAATAGCTACTGGAAGCTTGCCGGTCACAACGCATCGAGAATTGGCTTCGTCAGAATCCGACGAATTTTTACGGATTTTCCTAGGGGTACCACTAGGAAAAATCACCAAAATCGAGAAATCGTAAAAAGTGGTGAGATTTTGGATCCGAGTCCAATAATTCAGGAAAACTCTATCGGAATAGCTACTGTAAGATTGCCGGTCACAACGCATCGAGAATTGGCTTCGTCGGAATCCGACGATTTTTTACGGATTTCCCTAGGGGTACCACTAGGGAAAATCACCAAAATCGAGAAAGTGGTGAAATTTTTAATCCGAGTCCAATAATTCGGGAAAACTCGATCGGAATAGCTACTGGAAGCTTGTCGGTCACAACGCATCGAGAATTGGCTTCGTCGGAATCCGACGAATTTTTACGGATTTCCCTAGATTTACCACTAGGGAAATCACCAAAATCGAGAAATCGTGAAATTTTGGATCCGAGTCCAATAATTCGGGAAAACTAGATCGGAATAGCTACTGGAAGCATGCCGGTCACAACGCATCGAGAATTGTCTTCATCGGAATCCGACGAATTTTTACGGATTTCCCTATGGGTACCACTAGGAAAAATCACCAAAATCGAGAAATCGTAAAAAGTGGTGAAGTTTTAGATCCGAGCCCAATAATTTGGGAAAACTCGATCGGAATAGCTACTGGAAGCTTGCCGGTCACAACGCATCGAGAATTGGCTTCGTCGGAATCCGACGAATTTTTACGGATTTCCCTAGGTGTACCACTAGGGAAAATCACAAAAATCGAGAAATCGTGAAATTTTGGATCCGAGTCCAATAATTCGGGAAAACTCGATCGGAATAGCTACTAGAAGCTTGCCGGTCACAACGCATCTAGAATTGTTTTCGTCGGAATCCGACGAATTTTTACGGATTTCCCTAGGGGTACCACTGGGGAAAATCACCAAAATCGAGAAATCGTAAAAAGTGGTGAAATTTTGGATCCGAGCCCAATAATTCGGGAAAACTAGATCGGAATAGCTACCGTAAGCTTGCCGGTCACAACGCATCAAGAATTTTCTTCGTCGGAATCCGACGAATTTTTACGGATTTCCCTAGGGGTACCACTAGGGAAAATCACAAAAATCGAGAAATCGTAAAAAGTGGTGAAATTTTGGATCCGAGTCCAATAATTCGGCAAAACTCGATCGGAATAGCTACTGGAAGCTTGCCGGTCACAACGCATCGAGAATTGGCTTCGTCGGAATCCGACGAATTTTTACGGATTTCCCTAGGTGTACGTACCAGTAGGGAAAATCACCAAAATCGAGATATCGTGAAATTTTGGATCCGAGTCCAATAATTCGGGAAAACTCGATCGGAATAGCTACTGGAAGCTTGCCGGTCACAACGCATCGAGAATTGGCTTCATCGGAATCCGATGAATTTTTACGGATTTTTCTAGGGGTACCACTAGGGAAAATCAGCAAAATCGAGAAATCGTAAAAAGTGGTGAAATTTTGGATCCGAGTCCAACAATTCGGGAAAACTCGATCGGAATAGCTACTGGAAGCTTGCCGGTCACAACGCATCGAGAATTGGTTTCGTCGGAATCCGACGAATTTTTACGGATTTCCCTAGGGGTACCACTAGGAAAAATCACCAAAATCGAGAAATCGTAAAAAGTGGTGAAATTTTGGATCCGAGTCCAATAATTCGGGAAAACTCGATCGGAATAGCTACTTGAAGCTTGCCGGTCACAACGCATCGAGAATTGGCTTCGTCGGTATCCGACGAATTTTTACGGATTTCCCTTGGAGTACCACTAGGGAAAATCTCCAAAATCGAGAAATCGTGAAATTTTGGATCCGAGTCCAATAATTCGGGAAAAGTCGATCGGAATAGCTTCTGGAAGCTTGCCGGTCACAATGCATCGAGAATTATTTTCGTCGGAATCCGACGAATTTTTACGGATTTCCCTAGGGGTACCACTAGGAAAAATCACCAAAATCGAGAAATCGTAAAAAGTAGTGAAATTTTGGATCCGAGTCCAATAATTCGGGAAAACTCGATCGGAATAGCTACCGGAAGCTTGCCGGTCACAACGCATCGAGAAATGGCGTCGTCGGAATCCGACGAATTTTTACGGATATCCCTAGGGGTACCACTAGGGAAAATCACCAAAATCGAGAAATCGTAAAAAGTGGTGAAATTTTTGATCCGAGACTAATAATTCGGGAAACGTCGATCGGAATAGCTACTGGAAGCTTGCCGGTCACAATGCATCGAGAATTGGCTTCGTCGGAATCCGATGAATTTTTACGGATTTCCCTAGGGGTACCACTAGGAAAAAATACCAAAATCGAGAAATCGTAAAAAGTGGTGAAATTTTGGATCCGAGTCCAATAATTCGGGAAAACTCGATCGGAAAAGCTACTGGAAGCTTGCCGGTCACAACGCATCGAGAATTGGCTTCTTCGGAATCCGACGAATTTTTACGGATTTTTCTAGGAGTACCACTAGGGAAAATCACCAAAATCGAGAAATCGTAAAAAGTGGTGAAATTTTGGATCCGAGTCCAATAATTCGGGAAAACTCGATCGGAATAGCTACTGGAAGCTTTCCGGTCACAATGCATCGAGAATTGGCTTCATCGGAATCCGACGAATTTTTAAGGATTTCCCAAGGGGTACCACTAGGGAAAATCACCAAAATCGAGAAATCGTAAAAAGTGGTGAGATTTTGGATCCGAGTCCAATAATTCGGGAAAACTCGATCGGAATCGCTACTGGAAGCTTGCCGGTCACAACGCATCGAGAATTGGCTTCGTCGGAATCCGACGATTTTTTACGGATTTCCCTACGGGTACCACTAGGGAAAATCACCAAAATCGAGAAAGTGGTGAAATTTTGGATCCGAGTCCAATAATTCGGGAAAACTCGATCGGAATCACTACCGGAAGCTTGCCGGTCGCAACGCATCGAGAATTGGCTTCGTCGGAATCCGACGATTTTTTACGGATTTCCCTTGGGGTACCACTAGGGAAAATCACCAAAATCGAGAAAGTGGTGAAATTTTTGATCCGAGTCCAATAATTCGGGAAAACTCGATCGGAATAGCTACTGGAAGCTTGCCGATCACAACGCATCGAGAATTGGCTTCGTCGGAATCCAACGAATTTTTACGGATTTCCTTAGGTTTACCACTAAGGAAAATCACCAAAATCGAGAAATCGTGAAATTTTGGATCCAAGTCCAATAATTCGGGAAAACTCGATCGTAATAGCTACTGGAAGCTTGCCGGTCACAACGCATCGAGAATTATTTTCGTCGAAATCCGACGAATTTTTACGGATTTCCCTAGGGGTACCACTAGGGAAAATCACCAAAATCGAGAAATCGTAAAAAGTGGTGAAATTTTGGATCCGAGTCCAATAATTCAGGAAAACTCGATCGGAATAGCTACCGGAAGCTTGCCAGTCACAACGCATCGACAATTGGCTTTGTCGGAATCCGACGAATTTTTACGGATTTTCCTAGGGGTACCACTAGGAAAAATCACCAAAATCGAGAAATCGTAAAAAGTGGTGAAATTTTGGATCCGAGTCCAATAATTCGGGAAAACTCGATCGGAATAGCTACTTGAAGCTTGCCGGTCACAACGTATCAAGAATTGGCTTCGTCGGAATCCGACGAATTTTTACGGATTTCCCTTGGAGTACCACTAGGAAAAATCACCAAAATCGAGAAATCGTGAAATTTTTGATCTGAGTCCAATAATTCGAGAAAACTCGATCGGAATAGCTACTGGAAACTTGCCGGTCACAACGCATCGAGGACTGTCTTCATCGGAATCCGACGAATTTTTACGGATTTCCCTAGGGGTACCACTAGGGAAAATTACCAAAATCGAGAAATCGTAAAAAGTGGTTAAATTTTGGATCCGAGCCCAATAATTTGGGAATACTCGATCGGAATAGCTACTGGAAGATTTCCGGTCACAACGCATCGAGAATTGGCTTCGTCGGAATCCGACGAATTTTTACGGATTTCCCTAGGTGTACCACTAAGGAAAATCACCAAAATCGAGAAATCGTGAAATTTTGATCCGAGTCCAATAATTCGGGAAAACTCGATCGGAATAGCTACTGGAAGCTTGCCGGTCACAACGCATAGAGAATTATTTTCGTCGGAATCCGACGAATTTTGAAGGATTTCCCTAGGGGTACCACTAGGAAAAATCACCAAAATCGAGAAATCGTAAAAAGTGATGAGATTTTGGATCCGAGTCCAATAATTCGAGAAAATCGATCGGAATAACTACTGGAAGCTTGCCGGCCTCAACGCATCGAGAATTGGCTTCGTCGGAATCCGACGAATTTTTACGGATTTCCCTAAGGGTACCACTAGGGAAAATCACCAAAATCGAGAAATCGTAAAAATTGGTGAGATTTTGGATCCGAGTCCAATAATTCGGGAAAACTCGATCGGAATAGCTACTTGAAGCTTGCCGGTCACAACGCATTGAGAATTGGCTTCGTCGGAATCCGACGAATTTTTACGGATTTCACTAGGGGTACCACTAGGGAAAATCACCAAAATCGAGAAATCGTGAAAAGTGGTGAGATTTTGGATCCGAGTCCAATAATTCGGGAAAACTCGATCGGAATAGCTACTGGAAGCTTGCCGGGCACAACGCATCGAGAATTGGCTTCGTCGGAATCCGACGAATTTTTACGGATTTCCCTAGGGGTACCACTAGGGAAAATCACCAAAATTGAGAAATCGTAAAAAGTGGAAAAATTTTGGATCCGAGTCTAATAATTCGGGAAAACTCGATCGGAATAGCTACTGGAAGCTTGCCGGTCACAATGCATTGAGAATTGGCTTCGTCGAAATCCGACGAATTTTTACGGATTTCCCTAGGGGTACCACTAGGGAAAATCACAAAAATCGAGAAATCGTAAAAAGTCGTGAAATTTTGGATCCGAGTCCAATAATTAGGGAAAACTCGATCGGAATAGCTACTGGAAGCTTGCCGGTCACAACGCATCGAGAATTGGCTTCGTCGGAATCCGACGAATTTTTACGGATTTTCCTAGGGGTACCAATAGGGAAAATCACCAAAATCGAGAAATCGTAAAAAGTGGTGAAATTTTTGATCCGAGTCCAATAATTCGGGAAAACTCGATCGGAATAGCTACTGGAAGCTTTCCGGCCACAACCCATCGAGAATTGGCTTCGTCGGAATCCAACGAATTTTTACGGATTTCCCTAGGGGTACCACTAGGGAAAATCACCAAAATCGGGAAATCGTAAAAAGTGGTAAAATTTTGGATCCGAGTCCAATAATTCGGGAAAACTCGATTGGAATAGCTACTGGAAGCTTGCCCATCACAACGCATCGAGAATTGGCTTCATCGAAAGTCGACGAATTTTTACGGATTTCCCTAGGGGTACCACTAGGTAAAATCGAAAAATTGTAAAAAGTGGTTAAATTTTGGATCCGAGTCAAATAATTCAGGAAAACTCGATTGGAATAGCTACTGGAAGCTTACCGGTCACAACGCATCGAGAATTGGCTTCGTCGTAATCAGACGAATTTTTACGGATTTCCCTAGGGGTACCACTAGGGGAAATCACCAAAATCGAGAAATCGTAAAAAGTGGTGAAATTTTAGATCCGAGCCCAATAATTTGGGAAAACTCGATCGGAATAGCTACTGGAAGATTGCCGGTCACAACGCATCGAGAATTGGCTTCGTCGGAATCCGACGAATTTTTACGGATTTCCCTAGGGGTACCACTAGGGAAATCACCAAAATTGAGAAATCGTAAAAAGTGGAAGCTTGCCGGTCACAACGCATCGAGAATTGGCTTCGTCGGAATCCGATGAATTTTTACGGATTTTCCTAGGGGTACCACTAGGGAAAATCACCAAACTCGAGAAATCGTAAAAAGTGGTGAAATTTTGGATCCGAGTCAAATAATTCGGGAAAACTCGATCGGAATAGCTACTGGAAGCTTGCCGGTCACAACGCATCGAGAATTGTTTTCGTCGGAATCTGACGAATTTTTACGGATTTCCCTAGGGGTACCACTAGGGAAAATCCCCAAAATCGAGAAATCGTAAAAAGTGGTGAAATTTTTGATCCGAGATCAATAATTCAGGAAAACTCGATTGGAATAGCTACTGGAAGCTTACCGGTCACAACGCATCGAGAATTGGCTTCGTCGTAATCAGACGAATTTTTACGGATTTCCCTAGGGGTACCACTAGGAAAAATCACCAAAATCGAAAAATCATAAAAACTGGTGAAATTTTTGATCCGAGTTCAATAATTCAGGATAACTCGATTGGAATAGCTACTGGAAGATTGCCGGTCATAACGCATCGAGAATTGGCTGCGTCGGAATTCGATAAATTTTTACGGATTTCTCTTGGGGTACCACTAGGAAAAATTGAAAAATCGTAAAAAGTGGTGAAATTTTTGATCCGAGTCCAATAATTCAGGAAAACTCGATTGGAATAGCTACTAGAAGCTTTCCGGTCACAACGCATTGAGAATTGGCTTCGTCGGAATCCGATGAATTTTTACGGATTTTCGTAGGGGTACCAGTAGGGAAAATCACCAGAATCGAAAAATCGTAAAAAGTGGTGAAATTTTGGATCCGAGTCAAATAATTCAGTAAAACTCGATTGGAATAGCTACATGAAGCTTGCCGATCACAACGCATCGAGAATTGGTTTCGTTAGAATCCGACGAATTTTTAAAATCACCAAAATCGAGAAATCGTAAAAAGTGGTGAAATTTTTGATCCGAGTCCAATAATTCGGGAAAACTCGATCGGAATTAGTACTGGAAGCTTGCCGGTCACAACGTATCTAGAATTGGCTTCGTCGGAATTCGACGAATTTTTACGGATTTCCCTAGGGGTACCACTAGGGAAAATCACCAAAATCGAGAAATCGTAAAAAGTGGTGAAATTTTTTATCCAAGTCCAATAATTCGGGAAAACTCGATCGGAATAGCTACTGGAAGCTTGCCGGTCACAATGCATTGAGAATTGGCTTCGTCGAAATCCGACGAATATTTAAGGATTTCCCTAGGGGTACCACTAGGAAAAATCACCAAAATCGAGAAATCGTAAAAAGTGTTGAAATTTAGGATCCGAGTCTAATAATTGGGGAAAACTCGATCGGAATAGCTACTGGAAGCTTGCCGGTCACAATGCATTGAGAATTGGTTTCGTCAGAATCCGACGAATTTTTACGGATTTCCCTAGGGGTACCACTAGGAAAAATCACCAAAATCGAGAAATCGTAAAAAGTGGTGAAATTTTTGATCCGAGTCCAATAATTCGGGAAAACTCGATCGGAATAGCTACTGGAAACTTTCCGGTCACAACGCATCGAGAATTAGCTTTGTCGGAATCCGACGAATTTTTACGGATTTCCCTAGGGGTACCACTAGGGAAAATCACCAAAATCGAAAAATCGTAAAAAGTGGTGAAATTTTTGATCCGAGTCCAATAATTCGGGAAAAGTCGATCGGAATAGCTACTGGAAGCTTGCCGGTCACAACGCATCGAGAATTGGCTTCATCGGAATCCGATGAATTTTTACGGATTTCCCTAGGGGTACCACTAGGGAAAATCACCAAAATCGAGAAATCGTAAAAAGTGGTGAAATTTTGGATCCGAGTCAAATAATTCGGGAAAACTCGATCGGAATAGCTACTGGAAGCTTGCCGGTCACAACGCATCGAGAATTGTCTTCGTCGGAATCCGACGAATTTTTACGGATTTTTCTAGTGGTACCACGAGGGAAAATCACCAAAATCGAGAAATCGTAAAAAGTGGTAAATTTTGGATCCGAGTCCAATAATTCGGGAAAATTCAATCGTAATAGCTACTGGAAGCTTGCCTGTCACAATGCATCGAGAATTGGTTTCGTCGGAATCCGACGAATTTTTAAGGATTTTCCTAGGGGTACCACTAGGGAAAATCACCAAAATCGAGAAATCGTAAAAAGTGGTGAGATTTTGGATCCGAGTCCAATAATTCGGGAAAACTCGATCGAAATAGCTACTGGAAGCTTGCTGGTCACAACGCATCGAGAATTGGCTTCGTCGGAATCCGACGATTTTTTACGGATTTCCCTAGGGGTACCACTATGGAAAATCACCAAAATCGAGAAAGTGGTGAAATTTTGGATCCGAGTCCAATAATTCGTGAAAACTCGATCGGAATAGCTACTGGAAGCTTGTCGGTCACAACGCATCGAGAATTGGCTTCGTCGGAATCCGACGAATTTTTACGGATTTCCCTAGGTTTACCACTAGGGAAAATCACCAAAATCGAGAAATCGTGAAATTTTGGATCCGAGTCCAATAATTCGGGAAAACTCGATCGGAATAGCTACTGGAAGCTTGCCGGTCACAACGCATCGAGAATTGTCTTCGTCGGAATCCGACGAATTTTTACGGATTTCCCTAGGGGTACCACTAGGGAAAATCACCAAAATCGAGAAATCGTAAAAAGTGGTGAAATTTTAGATCCGAGCCCAATAATTTGGGAAAACTCGATCGGAATAACTACTGGAAGCTTGCCGGTCACAACGCATCGAGAATTGGCTTCGTCGGAATCCGACGAATTTTTACGGATTTCCCTAGGTGTACCACTAGGGAAAATCACCAAAATCGAGAAATCGTGAAATTTTAGATCCGAGTCCAATAATTCGGGAAAACTCGATCGGAATAGCTACTGGAAGCTTGCCGGTCACAACGCATCGAGAATTGTTTTCGTCGGACTCCGACGAATTTTTACGGATTTCCCTAGGGGTACCACAAGGGAAAATCACCAAAATCGAGAAATCGTAAAAAGTGGTGAAATTTTGGATCCGAGTCCAATAATTCGGGAAAACTCGATCGGAATAGCTACCGTAAGCTTGCCGATCACAACGCATCGAGAATTTGCTTCGTCGGAATCCGACGAATTTTTACGGATTTCCCTAGGGGTACCACTAGGGAAAATCACAAAAATTGAGAAATCGTAAAAAGTGGTGAAATTTTGGATCCGAGTCCAATAATTCGGTAAAACTCGATCGGAATAGCTACTGGATGCTTGCCGGTCACAACGCATCGAGAATTGGCTTCGTCGGAATCCGACGAATTTTTACGGATTTTCCTAGGTGTACCAGTAGGGAAAATCACCAAAATCGAGAAATCGTCAAATTTTGGATCCGAGTCCAATAATTCGGGAAAACTCGATCGGAATTGCTACGGGAAACTTGCCGGTCACAACGCATCGAGAATTGGCTTCGTCGGAATCCGACAAATTTTTACGGATTTCCCTAGGGGTACCACTAGGTAAAATCACCAAAAATCGAGAAATTGTAAAAAGTGGTGAAATTTTGGATCCGAGTCCAATAATTCGGGAAAACTCGATCGGAATAGCTACTGGAAGCTTGCCAGTCACAATGCATCGAGAATTGGCTTCGTCGGAATCCGACGAATTTTGAAGGATTTCCCTAGGGGTACCACTAGGGAAAATCACCAAAATCGAGAAATCGTAAAAAGTGATGAGATTTTGGATCCGAGTCCAATAATTCGAGAAAACTCGATCGGAATAGCTACTGGAAGCTTGCCGGCCTCAACGCATCGAGAATTGGCTTCGTCGGAATCCGACGAATTTTTACGGATTTTCCTAAGGGTACCACTAGGGAAAATCACCAAAATCGAGAAATCGTAAAAATTGGTGAGATTTTGGATCCGAGTCCAATAATTCAGGAAAACTCGATCGGAATAGCTACTGGAAGCTTGCCGGTCACAACGCATTTAGAATTGGCTTCGTCGGAATCCGACGAATTTTTACGGATTTCACTAGGGGTACCACTAGGGAAAATCATCAAAATCGAGAAATCGTGAAAAGTGGTGAGATTTTGGATCCGAGTCCAATAATTCGGGAAAACTCGATCGGAATAGCTACTGGAAGCTTGTCGGGCACAACGCATCGAGAATTGGCTTCGTCGGAATCCGACGAATTTTTACGGATTTCCCTAGGGGTACCACTAGGGAAAATCACCAAAATCGAGAAATCGTAAAAAGTGGTGAAATTTTGGATCCGAGTCTAATAATTCGGGAAAACTCGATCAGAATAGCTACTGGAAGCTTGCCGGTCACAATGCATTGAGAATTGGCTTCGTCGGAATCCGACGAATTTTTACGGATTTCCCTAGGGGTACCACTAGGGAAAATCACAAAAATCGAGAAATCGTAAAAAGTCGTGAAATTTTGGATCCGAGTCCAATAATTAGGGAAAACTCGATCGGAATAGCTACTGGAAGC
Organism: Excoecaria cochinchinensis; assembly: GCA_947683425.1. Taxonomy (NCBI): domain Eukaryota; kingdom Viridiplantae; phylum Streptophyta; class Magnoliopsida; order Malpighiales; family Euphorbiaceae; genus Excoecaria; species Excoecaria cochinchinensis. Next base: position 17,909,408 of record CANTUQ010000058.1, read on the forward strand.
TTGCCGGTCACAACGCATCGAGAATTGGCTTCGTCGAAATCCGACGAATTTTTACGGATTTTCCTAAGGGTACCACTAGGGAAAATCACCAAAATCGAGAAATCGTGAAAAGTGGTGAGATTTTGGATCCGAGTCCAATAATTCGGGAAAACTCGATCGGAATAGCTACTGGAAGCTTGCCGGGAAAAACGCATCGAGAATTGGCTTCGTCGGAATCCGACGAATTTTTACGGATTTCCCTAGGGGTACCACTAGGGAAAATCACCAAAATCGAGAAATCGTAAAAAGTGGGAAAATTTTGGATCCGAGTCTAATAATTCGGGAAAACTCGATCGGAATAGCTACTGGAAGCTTACCGGTCACAATGCATTGAGAATTGGCTTCGTCGGAATCCGACGAATTTTTACGGATTTCCCTAGGGGTACCACTAGGGAAAATCACAAAAATCGAGAAATCGTAAAAAGTCGTGAAATTTTTGATCCGAGTCCAATAATTAGGGAAAACTCGATCGGAATAGCTACTGGAAGCTTGCCGGTCACAACGCATCGAGAATTGGCTTCGTCGGAATCCGACGAATTTTTACGGATTTTCCTAGGGGTACCAATAGGGAAAATCACCAAAATCGAGAAATCGTAAAAAGTGGTGAAATTTTTGATCCGAGTCCAATAATTCGGGAAAACTCGATCGGAATAGCTACTGGAAGCTTGCCGGTCACAACGCATCGAGAATTGTCTTCGTCGGAATCCGACGAATTTTTACGGATTTTTCTAGTGGTACCACGAGGGAAAATCACCAAAATCGAGAAATCGTAAAAAGTGGTAAATTTTGGATCCGAGTCCAATAATTCGGGAAAATTCAATCGTAATAGCTACTGGAAGCTTGCCTGTCACAATGCATCGAGAATTGGTTTCGTCGGAATCCGACGAATTTTTAAGGATTTTCCTAGGGGTACCACTAGGGAAAATCACCAAAATCGAGAAATCGTAAAAAGTGGTGAGATTTTGGATCCGAGTCCAATAATTCGGGAAAACTCGATCGAAATAGCTACTGGAAGCTTGCTGGTCACAACGCATCGAGAATTGGCTTCGTCGGAATCCGACGATTTTTTACGGATTTCCCTAGGGGTACCACAAGGGAAAATCACCAAAATCGAGAAATCGTAAAAAGTGGTGAAATTTTGGATCCGAGTCCAATAATTCGGGAAAACTCGATCGGAATAGCTACCGTAAGCTTGCCGATCACAACGCATCGAGAATTTGCTTCGTCGGAATCCGACGAATTTTTACGGATTTCCCTAGGGGTACCACTAGGGAAAATCACAAAAATTGAGAAATCGTAAAAAGTGGTGAAATTTTGGATCCGAGTCCAATAATTCGGTAAAACTCGATCGGAATAGCTACTGGATGCTTGCCGGTCACAACGCATCGAGAATTGGCTTCGTCGGAATCCGACGAATTTTTACGGATTTTCCTAGGTGTACCAGTAGGGAAAATCACCAAAATCGAGAAATCGTCAAATTTTGGATCCGAGTCCAATAATTCGGGAAAACTCGATCGGAATTGCTACGGGAAACTTGCCGGTCACAACGCATCGAGAATTGGCTTCGTCGGAATCCGACAAATTTTTACGGATTTCCCTAGGGGTACCACTAGGTAAAATCACCAAAAATCGAGAAATTGTAAAAAGTGGTGAAATTTTGGATCCGAGTCCAATAATTCGGGAAAACTCGATCGGAATAGCTACTGGAAGCTTGCCAGTCACAATGCATCGAGAATTGGCTTCGTCGGAATCCGACGAATTTTGAAGGATTTCCCTAGGGGTACCACTAGGGAAAATCACCAAAATCGAGAAATCGTAAAAAGTGATGAGATTTTGGATCCGAGTCCAATAATTCGAGAAAACTCGATCGGAATAGCTACTGGAAGCTTGCCGGCCTCAACGCATCGAGAATTGGCTTCGTCGGAATCCGACGAATTTTTACGGATTTTCCTAAGGGTACCACTAGGGAAAATCACCAAAATCGAGAAATCGTAAAAATTGGTGAGATTTTGGATCCGAGTCCAATAATTCAGGAAAACTCGATCGGAATAGCTACTGGAAGCTTGCCGGTCACAACGCATTTAGAATTGGCTTCGTCGGAATCCGACGAATTTTTACGGATTTCACTAGGGGTACCACTAGGGAAAATCATCAAAATCGAGAAATCGTGAAAAGTGGTGAGATTTTGGATCCGAGTCCAATAATTCGGGAAAACTCGATCGGAATAGCTACTGGAAGCTTGTCGGGCACAACGCATCGAGAATTGGCTTCGTCGGAATCCGACGAATTTTTACGGATTTCCCTAGGGGTACCACTAGGGAAAATCACCAAAATCGAGAAATCGTAAAAAGTGGTGAAATTTTGGATCCGAGTCTAATAATTCGGGAAAACTCGATCAGAATAGCTACTGGAAGCTTGCCGGTCACAATGCATTGAGAATTGGCTTCGTCGGAATCCGACGAATTTTTACGGATTTCCCTAGGGGTACCACTAGGGAAAATCACAAAAATCGAGAAATCGTAAAAAGTCGTGAAATTTTGGATCCGAGTCCAATAATTAGGGAAAACTCGATCGGAATAGCTACTGGAAGCTTGCCGGTCACAACGCATCGAGAATTGGCTTCGTCGAAATCCGACGAATTTTTACGGATTTTCCTAAGGGTACCACTAGGGAAAATCACCAAAATCGAGAAATCGTGAAAAGTGGTGAGATTTTGGATCCGAGTCCAATAATTCGGGAAAACTCGATCGGAATAGCTACTGGAAGCTTGCCGGGCAAAACGCATCGAGAATTGGCTTCGTCGGAATCCGACGAATTTTTACGGATTTCCCTAGGGGTACCACTAGGGAAAATCACCAAAATCGAGAAATCGTAAAAAGTGGGAAAATTTTGGATCCGAGTCTAATAATTCGGGAAAACTCGATCGGAATAGCTACTGGAAGCTTACCGGTCACAATGCATTGAGAATTGGCTTCGTCGGAATCCGACGAATTTTTACGGATTTCCCTAGGGGTACCACTAGGGAAAATCACAAAAATCGAGAAATCGTAAAAAGTCGTGAAATTTTTGATCCGAGTCCAATAATTAGGGAAAACTCGATCGGAATAGCTACTGGAAGCTTGCCGGTCACAACGCATCGAGAATTGGCTTCGTCGGAATCCGACGAATTTTTACGGATTTTCCTAGGGGTACCAATAGGGAAAATCACCAAAATCGAGAAATCGTAAAAAGTGGTGAAATTTTTGATCCGAGTCCAATAATTCGGGAAAACTCGATCGGAATAGCTACTGGAAGCTTGCCGGTCACAACGCATCGAGAATTGTCTTCGTCGGAATCCGACGAATTTTTACGGATTTTTCTAGTGGTACCACGAGGGAAAATCACCAAAATCGAGAAATCGTAAAAAGTGGTAAATTTTGGATCCGAGTCCAATAATTCGGGAAAATTCAATCGTAATAGCTACTGGAAGCTTGCCTGTCACAATGCATCGAGAATTGGTTTCGTCGGAATCCGACGAATTTTTAAGGATTTTCCTAGGGGTACCAATAGGGAAAATCACCAAAATCGAGAAATCGTAAAAAGTGGTGAGATTTTGGATCCGAGTCCAATAATTCGGGAAAACTCGATCGAAATAGCTACTGGAAGCTTGCTGGTCACAACGCATCGAGAATTGGCTTCGTCGGAATCCGACGATTTTTTACGGATTTCCCTAGGGGTACCACTATGGAAAATCACCAAAATCGAGAAAGTGGTGAAATTTTGGATCCGAGTCCAATAATTCGTGAAAACTCGATCGGAATAGCTACTGGAAGCTTGTCGGTCACAACGCATCGAGAATTGGCTTCGTCGGAATCCGACGAATTTTTACGGATTTCCCTAGGTTTACCACTAGGGAAAATCACCAAAATCGAGAAATCGTGAAATTTTGGATCCGAGTCCAATAATTCGGGAAAACTCGATCGGAATAGCTACTGGAAGCTTGCCGGTCACAACGCATCGAGAATTGTCTTCGTCGGAATCCGACGAATTTTTACGGATTTCCCTAGGGGTACCACTAGGGAAAATCACCAAAATCGAGAAATCGTAAAAAGTGGTGAAATTTTAGATCCGAGCCCAATAATTTGGGAAAACTCGATCGGAATAACTACTGGAAGCTTGCCGGTCACAACGCATCGAGAATTGGCTTCGTCGGAATCCGACGAATTTTTACGGATTTCCCTAGGTGTACCACTAGGGAAAATCACCAAAATCGAGAAATCGTGAAATTTTAGATCCGAGTCCAATAATTCGGGAAAACTCGATCGGAATAGCTACTGGAAGCTTGCCGGTCACAACGCATCGAGAATTGTTTTCGTCGGACTCCGACGAATTTTTACGGATTTCCCTAGGGGTACCACAAGGGAAAATCACCAAAATCGAGAAATCGTAAAAAGTGGTGAAATTTTGGATCCGAGTCCAATAATTCGGGAAAACTCGATCGGAATAGCTACCGTAAGCTTGCCGATCACAACGCATCGAGAATTTGCTTCGTCGGAATCCGACGAATTTTTACGGATTTCCCTAGGGGTACCACTAGGGAAAATCACAAAAATTGAGAAATCGTAAAAAGTGGTGAAATTTTGGATCCGAGTCCAATAATTCGGTAAAACTCGATCGGAATAGCTACTGGATGCTTGCCGGTCACAACGCATCGAGAATTGGCTTCGTCGGAATCCGACGAATTTTTACGGATTTTCCTAGGTGTACCAGTAGGGAAAATCACCAAAATCGAGAAATCGTCAAATTTTGGATCCGAGTCCAATAATTCGGGAAAACTCGATCGGAATTGCTACGGGAAACTTGCCGGTCACAACGCATCGAGAATTGGCTTCGTCGGAATCCGACAAATTTTTACGGATTTCCCTAGGGGTACCACTAGGTAAAATCACCAAAAATCGAGAAATTGTAAAAAGTGGTGAAATTTTGGATCCGAGTCCAATAATTCGGGAAAACTCGATCGGAATAGCTACTGGAAGCTTGCCAGTCACAATGCATCGAGAATTGGCTTCGTCGGAATCCGACGAATTTTGAAGGATTTCCCTAGGGGTACCACTAGGGAAAATCACCAAAATCGAGAAATCGTAAAAAGTGATGAGATTTTGGATCCGAGTCCAATAATTCGAGAAAACTCGATCGGAATAGCTACTGGAAGCTTGCCGGCCTCAACGCATCGAGAATTGGCTTCGTCGGAATCCGACGAATTTTTACGGATTTTCCTAAGGGTACCACTAGGGAAAATCACCAAAATCGAGAAATCGTAAAAATTGGTGAGATTTTGGATCCGAGTCCAATAATTCAGGAAAACTCGATCGGAATAGCTACTGGAAGCTTGCCGGTCACAACGCATTTAGAATTGGCTTCGTCGGAATCCGACGAATTTTTACGGATTTCACTAGGGGTACCACTAGGGAAAATCATCAAAATCGAGAAATCGTGAAAAGTGGTGAGATTTTGGATCCGAGTCCAATAATTCGGGAAAACTCGATCGGAATAGCTACTGGAAGCTTGTCGGGCACAACGCATCGAGAATTGGCTTCGTCGGAATCCGACGAATTTTTACGGATTTCCTTAGGGGTACCACTAGGGAAAATCACCAAAATCGAGAAATCGTAAAAAGTGGTGAAATTTTGGATCCGAGTCTAATAATTCGGGAAAACTCGATCAGAATAGCTACTGGAAGCTTGCCGGTCACAATGCATTGAGAATTGGCTTCGTCGGAATCCGACGAATTTTTACGGATTTCCCTAGGGGTACCACTAGGGAAAATCACAAAAATCGAGAAATCGTAAAAAGTCGTGAAATTTTGGATCCGAGTCCAATAATTAGGGAAAACTCGATCGGAATAGCTACTGGAAGCTTGCCGGTCACAACGCATCGAGAATTGGCTTCGTCGAAATCCGACGAATTTTTACGGATTTTCCTAAGGGTACCACTAGGGAAAATCACCAAAATCGAGAAATCGTGAAAAGTGGTGAGATTTTGGATCCGAGTCCAATAATTCGGGAAAACTCGATCGGAATAGCTACTGGAAGCTTGCCGGGCAAAACGCATCGAGAATTGGCTTCGTCGGAATCCGACGAATTTTTACGGATTTCCCTAGGGGTACCACTAGGGAAAATCACCAAAATCGAGAAATCGTAAAAAGTGGGAAAATTTTGGATCCGAGTCTAATAATTCGGGAAAACTCGATCGGAATAGCTACTGGAAGCTTACCGGTCACAATGCATTGAGAATTGGCTTCGTCGGAATCCGACGAATTTTTACGGATTTCCCTAGGGGTACCACTAGGGAAAATCACAAAAATCGAGAAATCGTAAAAAGTCGTGAAATTTTTGATCCGAGTCCAATAATTAGGGAAAACTCGATCGGAATAGCTACTGGAAGCTTGCCGGTCACAACGCATCGAGAATTGGCTTCGTCGGAATCCGACGAATTTTTACGGATTTTCCTAGGGGTACCAATAGGGAAAATCACCAAAATCGAGAAATCGTAAAAAGTGGTGAAATTTTTGATCCGAGTCCAATAATTCGGGAAAACTCGATCGGAATAGCTACTGGAAGCTTGCCGGCCACAACCCATCGAGAATTGGTTTCGTCGGAATCCAACGAATTTTTACGGATTTCCCTAGGGGTACCACTAGGGAAAATCACCAAAATCGGGAAATCGTAAAAAGTGGTGAAATTTTGGATCCGAGTCCAATAATTCGGGAAAACTCGATCGGAATAGCTACTGGAAGCTTGCCGGTCACAACGCATCGAGAATTGGCTTCGTCGGAATCCGATGACTTTTTACGGATTTTCCTAGCTGTACCAGTAGGGAAAATCACCAAAATCGAGAAATCATCAAATTTTGGATCCGAGTCCAATAATTCGGGAAAACTCGATCGGAATTGCTACGGGAAACTTGCCGGTCACAACGCATCGAGAATTGGCTTCGTCGGAATCCGACAAATTTTTACGGATTTCCCTAGGGGTACCACTAGGTAAAATCACCAAAATCGAGAAATCATAAAAAGTGGTGAAATTTTGGATCCGACTCCAATAATTCGGGAAAACTCGATCGGAATAGCTACTGGAAGCTTGCCGGTCACAACGCATCGAGAATTGGCTTCGTCGAAAGCCGACGAATTTTTACGGATTTCCCTAGGGGTACCACTAGGAAAAATCACCAAAATCGATAAATCGTAAAAAGTGGTGAAATTTTGGATCCGAGTCCAATAATTTGGGAAAACTCTATTAGAATAGCTACTGGAAACTTGCCGGTCACAACGCATCGAGAATTGATTTCGTCGGAATCCGACGAATTTTTACGGATTTTCCTAGGTTTACCACTAGGGAAAATCACCAAAATCGAGAAATCGTGAAATTTTGGATCCGAGACCAATAATTCGGGAAAACTCGATCGGAATAGCTAGTGGAAGCTTGCCGGTCACAATGCATCGGGAATTGTTTTCGTCGGAATCCGACGAATTTTTACGGATTTCCCTAGGGGTACCACTAGGGAAAATCACCAAAATCGAGAAATCGTAAAAAGTGGTGAAATTTTGGATCCGAGCCCAATAATTTGGGAAAACTCGATCGGAATAGCTACTGGAAGCTTGCCGGTCACAACGCATCGAGAATTGGCTTCGTCGAAATCCGACGAATTTTTACGGATTTCCCTAGGAGTACCACTAAGGAAAATCACCAAAATCGAGAAATCGTGAAATTTTGGATCCGAGTCCAATAATTTGGGAAAAGTCAATCGGAATAGCTACTGGATGCTTGCCGGTCACAACGCATCGAGAATTGTTTTCGTCGGAATTCGACGAATTTTTACGGATTTTCCTAGGGGTACCACTAGGGAAAATCACCAAAATCGAGAAATCGTAAAAAGTGGTGAAATTTTTGATCCGAGTCCAATAATTCGGGAAAACTCGATCGGAATAGCTACCGGAAGCTTGCCGGTCACAACGCATCGAGAATTGGCTTCGTCGAAATCCAACGAATTTTTACGGATTTCCCTAGGGGTACCATTAGGAAAAATCACCAAAATCGAGAAATCGTAAAAAGTGGTGAAATTTTGGATCCGAGTCCAATAATACGGGAAAACTCGATTGGAATAGCTACCGGAAGCTTGCCGGTCACAACGCATCGAGAATTGGCTTCGTCGGAATCCGACGAATTTTTACGGATTTCCCTAGGGGTACCATTAGGGAAAATCACCAAAATCGAGAAATCGTAAAAAGTGGTAAAATTTTTTATCCGAGTCCAATAATTTGGGAAAAGTCGATCGGAATAGCTACTGGAAGCTTGCCGGTCACAACGCATCGAAAATTGGCTTCGTCGAAATCCGATGAATTTTTACGGATTTCCCTAGAGGTACCACTAGGGAAAATCACCAAAATCGAGAAATCGTAAAAAGTGGTGAAATTTTGGATTCGAGTCCAATAATTCGGGAAAACTCGATCGGAATAGCTACTGGAAGCTTGCCGGTCACAACGCATCGAGAATTGTTTTCGTCGGAATCCGACGAATTTTTACGGATTTTTCTAGTGGTACCACGAGGGAAAATCACCAAAATCGAGAAATCGTAAAAAGTGGTAAATTTTGGATCCGAGTCCAATAATTCGGGAAAATTCGATCGTAATAGCTACTGGAAGCTTGCCTGTCACAATGCATCGAGAATTGGCTTCGTCGAAATCCGACGAATTTTTAAGGATTTTCCTAGGGGTACCACTAGGGAAAATCACCAAAATCGAGAAATCGTAAAAAGTGGTGAGATTTTGGATCCGAGTCCAATAATTCGGGAAAACTCGATCGAAATAGCTACTGGAAGCTTGCTGGTCACAACGCATCGAGAATTGGCTTCGTCGAAATCCGACGATTTTTTACGGATTTCCCTAGGGGTACCACTAGGGAAAATCACCAAAATCGAGAAAGTGGTGAAATTTTGGATCCGAGTCCAATAATTCGTGAAAACTCGATCGGAATAGCTAATGGAAGCTTGTCGGTCACAACGCATCGAGAATTGGCTTCGTCGGAATCCGACGAATTTTTACGGATTTCCCTAGGTTTACCACTAGGGAAAATCACCAAAATCGAGAAATCGTGAAATTTTGGATCCGAGTCCAATAATTCGGGAAAACTCGATCGGAATAGCTACTGGAAGCTTGCCGGTCACAACGCATCGAGAATTGTCTTCGTCGGAATCCGACGAATTTTTACGGATTTCCCTAGGGGTACCACTAGGGAAAATCACCAAAATCGAGAAATCGTAAAAAGTGGTGAAATTTTAGATCCGAGCCCAATAATTTGGGAAAACTCGATCGGAATAACTACTGGAAGCTTGCCGGTCACAACGCATCGAGAATTGGCTTCGTCGGAATCCGACGAATTTTTACGGATTTCCCTAGGTGTACCACTAGGGAAAATCACCAAAATCGAGAAATCGTGAAATTTTAGATCCGAGTCCAATAATTCGGGAAAACTCGATCGGAATAGCTACTGGAAGCTTGCCGGTCACAACGCATCGAGAATTGTTTTCGTCGGACTCCGACGAATTTTTACGGATTTCCCTAGGGGTACCACAAGGGAAAATCACCAAAATCGAGAAATCGTAAAAAGTGGTGAAATTTTGGATCCGAGTCCAATAATTCGGGAAAACTCGATCGGAATAGCTACCGTAAGCTTGCCGATCACAACGCATCGAGAATTTGCTTCGTCGGAATCCGACGAATTTTTACGGATTTCCCTAGGGGTACCACTAGGGAAAATCACAAAAATCGAGAAATCGTAAAAAGTGGTGAAATTTTGGATCCGAGTCCAATAATTCGGTAAAACTCGATCGGAATAGCTACTGGATGCTTGCCGGTCACAACGCATCGAGAATTGGCTTCGTCGGAATCCGACGAATTTTTACGGATTTTCCTAGGTGTACCAGTAGGGAAAATCACCAAAATCGAGAAATCGTCAAATTTTGGATCCGAGTCCAATAATTCGGGAAAACTCGATCGGAATTGCTACGGGAAACTTGCCGGTCACAACGCATCGAGAATTGGCTTCGTCGGAATCCGACAAATTTTTACGGATTTCCCTAGGGGTACCACTAGGTAAAATCACTAAAAATCGAGAAATTGTAAAAAGTGGTGAAATTTTGGATCCGAGTCCAATAATTCGGGAAAACGCGATCGGAATAGCTACTGGAAGCTTGCCAGTCACAATGCATCGAGAATTGGCTTCGTCGGAATCCGACGAATTTTGAAGGATTTCCCTAGGGGTACCACTAGGGAAAATCACCAAAATCGAGAAATCGTAAAAAGTGATGAGATTTTGGATCCGAGTCCAATAATTCGAGAAAACTCGATCGGAATAGCTACTGGAAGCTTGCCGGCCTCAACGCATCGAGAATTGGCTTCGTCGGAATCCGACGAATTTTTACGGATTTTCCTAAGGGTACCACTAGGGAAAATCACCAAAATCGAGAAATCGTAAAAATTGGTGAGATTTTGGATCCGAGTCCAATAATTCAGGAAAACTCGATCGGAATAGCTACTGGAAGCTTGCCGGTCACAACGCATTGAGAATTGGCTTCGTCGGAATCCGACGAATTTTTACGGATTTCACTAGGGGTACCACTAGGGAAAATCATCAAAATTGAGAAATCGTGAAAAGTGGTGAGATTTTGGATCCGAGTCCAATAATTCGGGAAAACTCGATCGGAATAGCTACTGGAAGCTTGTCGGGCACAACGCATCGAGAATTGGCTTCGTCGGAATACGACGAATTTTTACGGATTTCCCTAGGGGTACCACTAGGAAAAATCACCAAAATCGAGAAATCGTAAAAAGTGGTGAAATTTTGGATCCGAGTCTAATAATTCGGGAAAACTCGATCAGAATAGCTACTGGAAGCTTGCCGGTCACAATGCATTGAGAATTGGCTTCGTCGGAATCCGACGAATTTTTACGGATTTCCCTAGGGGTACCACTAGGGAAAATCACAAAAATCGAGAAATCGTAAAAAGTCGTGAAATTTTGGATCCGAGTCCAATAATTAGGGAAAACTCGATCGGAATAGCTACTGGAAGCTTGCCGGTCACAACGCATCGAGAATTGGCTTCGTCGGAATCCGACGAATTTTTACGGATTTTCCTAAGGGTACCACTAGGGAAAATCACCAAAATCGAGAAATCGTGAAAAGTGGTGAGATTTTGGATCCGAGTCCAATAATTCGGGAAAACTCGATCGGAATAGCTACTGGAAGCTTGTCGGGCACAACGCATCGAGAATTGGCTTCGTCGGAATCCGACGAATTTTTACGGATTTCCCTAGGGGTACCACTAGGAAAAATCACCAAAATCGAGAAATCGTAAAAAGTGGTGAAATTTTGGATCCGAGTCTAATAATTCGGGAAAACTCGATCAGAATAGCTACTGGAAGCTTGCCGGTCACAATGCATTGAGAATTGGCTTCGTCGGAATCCGACGAATTTTTACGGATTTCCCTAGGGGTACCACTAGGGAAAATCACAAAAATCGAGAAATCGTAAAAAGTCGTGAAATTTTGGATCCGAGTCCAATAATTAGGGAAAACTCGATCGGAATAGCTACTGGAAGCTTGCCGGTCACAACGCATCGAGAATTGGCTTCGTCGGAATCCGACGAATTTTTACGGATTTTCCTAAGGGTACCACTAGGGAAAATCACCAAAATCGAGAAATCGTGAAAAGTGGTGAGATTTTGGATCCGAGTCCAATAATTCGGGAAAACTCGATCGGAATAGCTACTGGAAGCTTGCCGGGCAAAACGCATCGAGAATTGGCTTCGTCGGAATCTGACGAATTTTTACGGATTTCCCTAGGGGTACCACTAGGGAAAATCACCAAAATCGAGAAATCGTAAAAAGTGGGAAAATTTTGGATCCGAGTCTAATAATTCGGGAAAACTCGATCGGAATAGCTACTGGAAGCTTACCGGTCACAATGCATTGAGAATTGGCTTCGTCGAAATCCGACGAATTTTTACGGATTTCCCTAGGGGTACCACTAGGGAAAATCACAAAAATCGAGAAATCGTAAAAAGTCGTGAAATTTTTGATCCGAGTCCAATAATTAGGGAAAACTCGATCGGAATAGCTACTGGAAGCTTGCCGGTCACAACGCATCGAGAATTGGCTTCGTCAGAATCCGACGAATTTTTACGGATTTTCCTAGGGGTACCAATAGGGAAAATCACCAAAATCGAGAAATCGTAAAAAGTGGTGAAATTTTTGATCCGAGTCCAATAATTCGGGAAAACTCGATCGGAATAGCTACTCGAAGCTTGCCGGCCACAACCCATCGAGAATTGGTTTCGTCGGAATCCAACGAATTTTTACGGATTTCCCTAGGGGTACCACTAGGGAAAATCACCAAAATCGGAAAATCGTAAAAAGTGGTGAAATTTTGGATCCGAGTCCAATAATTCGGGAAAACTCGATCGGAATAGCTACTGGAAGCTTGCCGGTCACAACGCATCGGGATTTGGCTTCGTCGGAATCCGATGAATTTTTACGGATTTCCCTAGGGGTACCACTAGGAAAAATCAAAAAATCGTAAAAAGTGGTGAAATTTTTGATCTGAGTCCAATAATTCAATAAAACTCGATTGGAATAGCTACTGGAAGCTTGCCCATCACAACGCATCGAGAATTGGCTTCGTCGAAATTCGATGAATTTTTACGGATTTCCCTAGGGGTACCACTAGGTAAAATCGAAAAATCGTAAAAAGTGGTAAAATTTTGGATCCGAGTCCAATAATTCAGGAAAACTCGATTGGAATAGCTACTGGAAGCTTACCGGTCACAACGCATCGAGAATTGGCTTCGTCGTAATCAGACAAATTTTTACGGATTTCCCTAGGGGTACCACTAGGGAAAATCACCAAAATCGAGAAATCGTAAAAAATGGTGAAATTTTGGATCCGAGTCCAATAATTCGGGAAAACTCGATCGGAATAGCTACCGTAAGCTTGCCGATCACAACGCATCGATAATTTGCTTCGTCGGAATCCGACGAATTTTTACGGATTTCCCTAGGGGTACCACTAGGGAAAATCACAAAAATCGAGAAATCGTAAAAAGTGGTGAAATTTTAGATCCGAGTCCAATAATTCGGCAAAACTCGATCGGAATAGCTACTGGAAGCTTGCCGGTCACAACGCATCGAGAATTAGCTTCGTCGGAATCCGATGACTTTTTACGGATTTTCCTAGGTGTACCAGTAGGGAAAATCACCAAAATCGAGAAATCATCAAATTTTGGATCCGAGTCCAATAATTCGGGAAAACTCGATCGGAATTGCTACGGGAAACTTGCCGGTCACAACGCATCGAGAATTGGCTTCGTCGGAATCCGACAAATTTTTACGGATTTCCCTAGGGGTACCACTAGGTAAAATCACCAAAATCGAGAAATCATAAAAAGTGGTGAAATTTTGGATCCGACTCCAATAATTCGGGAAAACTCGATCGGAATAGCTACTGGAAGCTTGCCGGTCACAACGCATCGAGAATTGGCTTCGTCGAAAGCCGACGAATTTTTACGGATTTCCCTAGGGGTACCACTAGGAAAAATCACCAAAATCGATAAATCGTAAAAAGTGGTGAAATTTTGGATCCGAGTCCAATAATTTGGGAAAACTCTATTAGAATAGCTACTGGAAACTTGCCGGTCACAACGCATCGAGAATTGGTTTCGTCGGAATCCGACGGAATTTTTACGGATTTTCCTAGGTTTACCACTAGGGAAAATCACCAAAATCGAGAAATCGTGAAATTTTGGATCCGAGACCAATAATTCGGGAAAACTCGATCGGAATAGCTAGTGGAAGCTTGCCGGTCACAATGCATCGAGAATTGTTTTCGTCGGAATCCGACGAATTTTTACGGATTTCCCTAGGGGTACCACTAGGGAAAATCACCAAAATCGAGAAATCGTAAAAAGTGGTGAAATTTTGGATCCGAGCCCAATAATTTGGGAAAACTCGATCGGAATAGCTACTGGAAGCTTGCCGGTCACAACGCATCGAGAATTGGCTTCGTCGAAATCCGACGAATTTTTACGGATTTCCCTAGGAGTACCACTAAGGAAAATCACCAAAATCGAGAAATCGTGAAATTTGGATCCGAGTCCAATAATTTGGGAAAAGTCAATCGGAATAGCTACTGGAAGCTTGCCGGTCACAACGCATCGAGAATTGTTTTCGTCGGAATCCGACGAATTTTTACGGATTTTCCTAGGGGTACCACTAGGGAAAATCACCAAAATCGAGAAATCGTAAAAAGTGGTGAAATTTTGGATCCGAGTCCAATAATTCGGGAAAACTCGATCGGAATAGCTACCGGAAGCTTGCCGGTCACAACGCATCGAGAATTGGACTCGTAGAAATCCAACGAATTTTTACGGATTTCCCTAGGGGTACCATTAGGGAAAATCACCAAAATCGAGAAATCGTAAAAAGTGGTAAAATTTTGGATCCGAGTCCAATAATACGGGAAAACTCGATTGGAATAGCTACCGGAAGCTTGCCGGTCACAACGCATCGAGAATTGGCTTCGTCGGAATCCGACGAATTTTTACGGATTTCCCTAGGGGTACCATTAGGGAAAATCACCAAAATCGAGAAATCGTAAAAAGTGGTAAAATTTTTTATCCGAGTCCAATAATTTGGGAAAAGTCGATCGGAATAGCTACTGGAAGCTTGCGGTCACAACGCATCGAAAATTGGCTTCGTCGAAATCCGATGAATTTTTACGGATTTCCCTAGGGGTACCACTAGGGAAAATCACCAAAATCGAGAAATCGTAAAAAGTGGTGAAATTTTGGATCCGAGTCCAATAATTCGGGAAAACTCGATCGGAATAGCTACTGGAAGCTTGCCGGTCACAACGCATCGAGAATTGGCTTCGTCGGAATCCGACGAATTTTTACGGATTTTTCTAGGGGTACCACTAGGGAAAATCACCAAAATCGAGAAATCGTGAAATTTTGGATCCGAGTCCAATAATTCGGGAAAACTCGATCGAAATAGCTACTGGAAGCTTGCCGGTCACAACGCATCGAGAATTGTTTTCGTCGGAATCCGACGAATTTTTACGGATTTCCCTAGGGGTACCACTAGGGAAAATCACCAAAATCGAGAAATCGTAAAAAGTGGTGAAATTTTGGATCCGAGTCCAATAATTCGAGAAAACTCGATCAGAATAGCTACCGGAAGCTTGCCGGTCACAACGCATCGAGAATTGGCTTCGTCGGAATCCGACAAATTTTTACAGATTTTCCTAGGGGTACCATTAGGAAAATCACCAAAATCGAGAAATCGTAAAAAGTGGTGAAATTTTGGATCCGAGTCCAATAATTCGGGAAAACTCGATCGGAATAGCTACCGGAAGCTTGCCGGTCACAACGCATCGAGAATTGGCTTCGTCGGAATCCGACGAATTTTTACGGATTTCCCTAGGGGTACCATTAGGGAAAATCACCAAAATCGAGAAATCGTAAAAAGTGGTGAAATTTTTGATCCGAGTCCAATAATTCGGGAAAAGTCGATCGGAATAGCTACTGGAAGCTTGCCGGTCACAACGCATCGAAAATTGGCTTCGTCGGAATCCGATGAATTTTTACGGATTTCCCTAGGGGTACCACTAGGGAAAATCACCAAAATCGAGAAATCGTAAAAAGTGGTGAAATTTTGGATCCGAGTCCAATAATTCGGGAAAACTCGATCGGAATAGCTACTGGAAGCTTGCCGGTCACAACGCATCGAGAATTGGCTTCGTCGGAATCCGACGAATTTTTACGGATTTTTCTAGGGGTACCACTAGGGAAAATCACCAAAATCGAGAAATCGTAAAAGTGGTGAAATTTCGGATCCGAGCCAATAATTCGGGAAAACTCGATCGGAATAGCTACTGGAAGCTTGCCGGTCACAACGCATCGAGAATTGGCTTTGTCGAAATCGGACGAATTTTTACGGATTTCCCTAGGGGTACCACTAGGAAAAATCACCAAAATCGAGAAATCGTATAAAGTGGTGAAATTTGGATCCGAGTTCAATAATTCGAGAAAACTCGATCGGAATAGCTACTGGAAGCTTGCCGGTCACAATGCATGGAGAATTGGCTTCGTCGGAATCCGACGAATTTTTAAGGATTTTCCTTGGGGTACCACTAGGGAAAATCACCAAAATCGAGATATCGTAAAAAGTGGTGAGATTTTGGATCCGAGTCCAATAAGTCGGGAAAAGTCAATCGGAATAGCTACTGGAAGCTTGCCGGTCACAACGCATCGAGAATTGGCTTCGTCGGAATCCGACGATTTTTTACGGATTTCCCAAGGGGTACCACTAGGGAAAATCACCAAAATCGAGAAAGTAGTGAAATTTTGGATCCGAGTCCAATAATTCAGGAAAACTTGATCGGAATAGCTACTGGAAGCTTGCCGGTCACAACGCATCGAGAATTGGCTTCATCGGAATCCGATGAATTTTTACGGATTTCCCTAGGTTTACCAATAAGGAAAATCACCAAAATCGAGAAATCGTGAAATTTTGGATCAGAGTCCAATAATTCGGGAAAACTCGATGGGAATAGCTACTGGAAGCTTGCTGGTCACAACGCATCGAGAATTGTCTTCGTCGAAATCCGACGAATTTTTACGGATTTTCCTAGGGGTACCACTAGGGAAAATCACCAAAATCGAGAAATCGTAAAAAGTGGTGAAATTTTGGATCCGAGTCCAATAATTCGGGAAAACTCGATCGGAATAGCTACT
Source organism: Excoecaria cochinchinensis (assembly GCA_947683425.1). Taxonomy (NCBI): domain Eukaryota; kingdom Viridiplantae; phylum Streptophyta; class Magnoliopsida; order Malpighiales; family Euphorbiaceae; genus Excoecaria; species Excoecaria cochinchinensis. The sequence goes on from CANTUQ010000058.1 coordinate 17,926,274, forward strand.
GGAAGCTTGCCGGTCACAACGCATCGAGAATTGGTTTCGTCGGAATCCGACGAATTTTTACGGATTTCCCTAGGTGTACCACTAGGGAAAATCACCAAAATCGAGAAATCGTGAAATTTTGGATCCGAGTCCAATAATTCGGGAAAACTCGATCGGAATAGCTATTGGAAGCTTGCCGGTCACAACGAATCGAGAATTGATTTCGTCGGAATCCGACGAATTTGTACGGATTTCCCTAGGGGGTACCACTAGGGAAAAAAATCACCAAAATCGAGAAATCGTAAAAAGTGGTGAAATTTTGGATCCGAGTCCAATAATTCGGGAAAACTCGATCGGAATAGCTACCGTAAGCTTGCCGGTCACAACGCATCGAGAATTTTCTTCGTCGGAATCCGACGAATTTTTACGGATTTCCCTAGGGGTACCACTAGGGAAAATCACAAAAATCGAGAAATCGTAAAAAGTGGTGAAATTTTGGATCCGAGTCCAATAATTCGGGAAAACTCGATCGGAATAGCTACCGGAAGCTTGCCGGTCACAACGCATCGAGAATTGGCTTCGTCGGAATCCGACGAATTTTTACGGATTTCCCTAGGAGTACCATTAGGGAAAATCACCAAAATCGAGAAATCGTAAAAAGTGGTGAAATTTTGGATCCGAGTCCAATAATTCGGGAAAACTCGATCGGAATAGCTTCCGGAAGCTTGCCGGTCACAACGCATCGAGAATTGGCTTCGTCGGAATCCGACGAATTTTTACGGATTTCCCTAGGGGTACCATTAGGGAAAATCACCAAAATCGAGAAATTGTAAAAAGTGGTGAAATTTTGGATCCGAGTCCAATAATTCGGAAAAACTCTATCGGAATAGCTACCGGAAGCTTGCCGGTCACAACGCATCGAGAATTGGCTTCGTCGGAATCCGATGAATTTTTACGGATTTCCCTAGGGGTACCATTAGGGAAAATCACCAAAATCGAGAAATCGTAAAAAGTGGTAAAATTTTTGATCCGAGTCCAATAATTCGGGAAAAGTCGATCGGAATAGCTACTGGAAGCTTGCCGGTCACAATGCATCGAGAATTGGCTTCATCGGAATCCGAAGATTTTTTACGGATTTCCCTAGGGGTACCACTAGGGAAAATCACCAAAATCGAGAAAGTGGTGAAATTTTTGATCCGAGTCCAATAATTCGGGAAAACTCGATCGGAATAGCTACTGGAAGCTTGCCGGTCACAACGCATCGAGAATTGGCTTCGTCGGAATCCCGACGAATTTTTACGGATTTCCCTAGGTTTACCAATAGGAAAAATCACCAAATCGAGAAATCGTGAAATTTTGGATCAGAGTCCAATAATTCGGGAAAACTCGATGGGAATAGCTACTGGAAGCATGCCGGTCACAACGCATCAAGAATTGTCTTCGTCGAAATCCAACGAATTTTTACGGATTTCCCTAGGGGTACCACTAGGGAAAATCACCAAAATCGAGAAATCGTAAAAAGTGGTGAAATTTTTGATCCGAGCCTATTAATTTGGGAAAACTCGATCGGAATAGCTAGTGGAAGCTTTCCGGTCACAACGCATCGAGAATTGGCTTCGTCGAAATCCGACGAATTTTTACGGATTTCCCTAGGAGTACCACTAAGGAAAATCACCAAAATCGAGAAATCGTGAAATTTTGGATCCGAGTCCAATAATTCGGGAAAACTCGATCGAAATAGCTACTGGAAGCTTACCGGTCACAACGCATCGAGAATTGTTTTCGTCGGAATCCGACGAATTTTTACGGATTTCCCTAGGGGTACCACTAGGGAAAGTCACCAAAATCGAGAAATCGTAAAAAGTGGTGAAATTTTGGATCCGAGTCCAATAATTCGGGAAAACTCGATCGGAATAGCTACCGGAAGCTTGCCGGTCACAACGCATCGAGAATTGGTTTCGTCGGAATCCGACGAATTTTTACGGATTTCCTAGGGGTACCATTAGGGAAAATCACCAAATCGAGAAATCGTAAAAAGTGGTGAAATTTTGGATCCGAGTCCAATAATTCGGGAAAACTCGATCGGAATAGCTACTGGAAGCTTGCCGGTACAGTTAGTGGTATCAGAGCATAGGTTTAGGCGTTTCTGGGTGTTGTTATGATTGTTCTGAGTTTCTTAGATGA